>JAJPUD010006197.1:37927-136569 GCA_023553655.1 Myrmecobius fasciatus
CTCTCTCTCTCTCTCTCTCTCTCTCTCTCTCTCTCTCTCTCTCTCTCACACACACACACACACACACACCATAATGTGCTCCTAGGGAGATGTTGAAGGTTCAAACTGATGTGAATTCTTGCCCCAGAATGTGCAACCTGGTTAAGCAAACATAGCACAGAAATAATTAAAAGACCCAAAACAAAAACAACAGTGGTGATTGTTTCTGTGCAGTGTGTCAAGTGAGTGGTGGTGTGAATTGTACCAGAGGCAGGGAGCTCTCGTTGAGGAGGTTAATGATTAGGAAATGGATGCTCCATTCTTCTCAAGCTCTTGATTTTTCTTTGACCTTGATTTTCACTTTATCTCCTCACAGTGTCCATTGCATTTTTCTTTGAATTGCTACATCTATTTACATATTTTTTGCCTGTTTAGCATAGAAATCTGTTCTACTTCCACCATCTCAAATATGTTTGATATTCAAATTTATCTTGTAGTTAAGTGTAATAAATAACCTAAAGTCGACTCTTGAGGAATATAAGAATATTGATAGCAGAGTTGAAAAGTCTAATGGTATAATAGGAAAAAATATTAATGGCTGAGGATCTGTGCTTGAAAAGTAGTTACAGAGAATGTGATAACTATCTGTTTATATAGCAAATGTTGATGAATTTCTGAAAATCAGGCAGCTTAGTAAATGTATTGATGTTAACTTGGGAAAGGGAACAAAAAAAGCGATATTCTGTATGATAATCCCTGGACAAATGCTATTTAAATTTTTTAATCAGTGATTTGATTGTATGCATAGAAAACATGCTCATTAAATCTGCAGCTGATATCAAGCTAGGTTTGAGATGGGGTTGTGATGGTAAGAAGGGGAGGCAGTATATGAAAGATAGGTTTGGAATACAAAATAAGCAGAATAAATTGGAAGGAAATGAGGAGTACAGAGAAAAAAGTTAGACTTGACAGTTTTGGAGGAAAATGATCTTGAGGTTAAGATTGTTAATTTACCATAGGCCAAGCATGTAGCTATAGCAAAACAACAAATTCATAAGTGAAAATTTAGAATATCCTCAGACAAACTATCTATACTATGGCTTTACTACTGACTAATTGTGAGCCTCAACATTCAAAAGTGAAATTTAGAACCTAAGTTCAGAAAATGAACTTTAAGATTATTAAAGGTCTAGAATCTAATCCATGAGTAAACATCAAGGATCTGAGTTATCAGACTGGAAGAAGGGAACATGAAAAGCAAATGACACCTCAGTGTCATTTGGATGAATGGCTTAATCTAGCAATACAGCTAAGAGAAAATAAGGGGAAAGTGGGCTTAAACCAAATCAGAAGGAAGAAATGTAGTAATAAATATGACATCTGATTCCTCCTCTCCCCTCATTTTTGCTATGCTCTCTATCCATTTTTTCTTGTATTATTCTTTTTCTTTCAATCTCCAATTTTTATACATCCTTTTTTCATCTTTGGCTTATAGGATGCTATGGTCTAGACCAGGGAAAGGACATGGGGAGAAGAAATTATCTTGCATAGGCCAAATGCATGTATGTATGTGTAATTAATGTTGAAGTTTTTTCCCCCAGCCATGACAAGATAGGCCTGCTGGCTAATAAAATGTTTCATTTGCATGCTGAAAAAAGGCAGTCTATTTTCTCTTTAGTTTTTCAAAGAATCCTGCTGCTCTAATCTTATGCAAAAATAGAAGCAGTTGAGTCTACTGGCTGCTAAAGCTAATGGATAACTACATTTTTCCTATTTATGTTATCTGTTCCCCACATAATCCTACTGTTGCAGCCTTTGATCTGGAAACCATTAATATTTACCTGGAAAGTTTGAAAATATATCCTTAAGAAGAGATGCTATGATAAGTTAATAACAAGCACTGCTGAAATTTAACTTAAAGGATTTTTTAATATTTTACCACACATATGTGTGCATATACACATGTACATTTTTGTTAACCTTATATAACCTTAGTAAATTGCATGATCCCTCCATCTCATTTTCCTGATATAAAAATCAAAAGCCTTATATTACATGCATCATAAATTCCCTTCCGACCCTGACATTCTATGATTCTAGCCCTGTGATTTTACTGCATTTTTTCTCTTCTGTTTTTCAAGAAACCAAAGTCACACACTTTTCCTTGTTTCCTTTTGTATACATGAATCAACCCACTGATTCTCTTTCTCAGTAGGAATATCACAAGTCTTTGGATTTTATTTTAAGTAATTTCTTTCTCTATCAGCAGCAAGAGTACATTGATACATGGTTATTTTCTTACTACTGTTACATAAATTCAATTATAATTTAATTTTGGACAGTTATCAGGTGTTTTTGAACTAAAACCTTTACAAAAGTAAGGTAGATTGTATCATAGGAAATTTCATATATGTTTTGATTCTTTAATTTTGTAGCATTTGCTATTTTATTAAGATGAATACTTCCTTCACTAGCAAAGGACTCCAAAACTATCAAATGTAGTTTTAACCACTTGGTGCTGAATTACTAATTGTTGCAAAAGGGCTGGCTGTAAACCTTCCATTTAAATACAGTGACTTGGAGCATAAAGTCATAAACTGTCTACCTGAATGTCTGTGCCTTCCATTGTAAGAGTTTAGATGTGAAAGTACTAAAGCCTAGCAGAAATAGCACTGTGTAATCTGTGCTCAAGTCCCAATTTTGTTATCTACTTGGTATGTAACTTTGAGAAAATCACTCTGACCTTCATCTTCCTCATCTGTGAAATAGAAATGAAAAAGAAAATATGATCTAATTAACAAATTTTCTTCAAGTTTCCAACGAAGTGTGTGAAAACTTTATGTAACTAATTACTAGACACTCTACACACATGTGTTGTATATCAAATTGTCATCATCTACCTATTGTATGCAAAGTACTTTGTCATCTACATGACTCATGGTTTCTGCCCATATGAAGTCTACAGTTTGGTAGGAGATAAAGATAGAAACTCTTAGTGTAATAAAAACACTAGAGTTGTAAATGCTATGCCAGGTTCAAGAAAAAGACCAAGATACAATGGGGTGTTACTCTTATATTGCAAAAATAAAAGTTATTAGAGATCTAGTTTCAAATCTTCTGATATGTTCTAGGAAGTAGGGCCAAGGATAAGTCTTGTTTTCTCATTAGGCAAAAAAAATTTGGTAATAATACCCTATAGTAGCCCTCTCACAGTGTTATTGTGAGATTCAAGTGAGTCTCTAAATTTGCAGCCTATATAATGATAAACGAATGAAAAACATCAAGAGCTTATTATATACCAGTAATTGTATTAAGTACTAAGAATACACATAATAAATTGATACAGTCCCTACCCTCAAGTGGGGTATCCCAAGTTGGGGAGAGAATATGTAGAGACAATGTAGAGATTGCTTTGGTCAGCAAAGTCAGAAGCACGAAGAGTATAGAAACTTGGTGGTAAATTTACCATTATAAGAAGCAATAAAATATTGATTTGATTAATGTTCCCAGGACTACTATTCTACACTACCTCGAAGCTCACAATATTCTGTGGAAACCCAAATTTTCAGCATTTCTCATTTTTCATTCTTCTCCTCTTAGTGCATCAGCCTCTACATTCACTTCTTCTTCTTCGTTATCATGGTATAATATATTTTTATTATTATTACTGGAAATAATTATTGGAATCAAGGAAGGCTTAATGAAGAAAATAAAATTGGAATTTGACTTTAAAGAGAAGACATTATTTCATCAGGGAAAAAAAAGAAGAGGAGGCTTTTTTCATGAAAAGAACAATGAGATTTAAGGCATATATATGGGAGATCACAGACGCTTTTTTTGGTAAACATTAGGGCCACTTTAAAAAATATATTTTTATTTTATGAACTAAAACAAGTATTTTCATAATATAGTATAGTGAAAAGATGATTTCATATGCAAATCTGCTGTGTAAAACTTACTATTTCTTTTTTTCTAATTTTATTGAAAAAAATTTATTGATATCTTTAGTTTTTATGTCACCCACAATTCTTAATATATACCTTCCTACTCTCACTCATAGAAAGTCATCCTCAATTTTAAAAAAAGGGGAAAACCCATTTTTTTGGCTTCTTTCAAATGATACATTTAAGAACAGAAAACAGTCCAGTTTTGCTGGAGCAAAGTGAGTGAAGAGGAGTAGAATGAGATAAAACTGAATTTCTAATAGCACCAGACTGTCAAGGGAGTTGAATTCTAGGCAGAGGCCTCATAAAATATGAGGCATTGTATTTTAAGAGGTACTTGTGGGGTATAGATAGGAAGTGTTCATATACAGGTTGGGATCTGAGTTGTCTGATCAATCTTATACAGCACAATCAGATTAATCTTCTTAAGCATTTAGTTATAGTCATAGATTTCAGGTAGAAGGAAAATAAGAGAGAATCTAGGCCAATCCTCTCTTTTTATAAGTGTGAAAGTGAGGCTTGTAAGGTTAAATGATTTGTACAAGGCCACACAGGAAATATAGTAGCAAAAATGAAATTTTAATTCAGATTGGTTTAATCAAATACAGCATTTAAAAATGTAATCAACTTATTAGAAAAGAAGATTTGGCATCTCCAATAGTCACTTAAAGGTCTATACCTGGTTCATTGTTGGTTGGAATGACTATATAGGTAGTACAATGGTAAATTCTAAATCTGAATTATATAGTCTCAGATACTAAGTATGTGACTCTGGGTCACCTACTTAATCTTAGTTTGCCTCAATTTTCTCTTGTATAAAATGAGGATAGTAACAGCATCTATGTCACAGGATTGATGTGAGGATCAAATGAAACAATAATTGTAAAGCACTTAGTCCAGTGCCTGGCACATAGTAAACAATATATTAATGTTGTCTCTTATTATATGATTTATTTAATAATATCAGAAGACCTGTATAAATCAATGGAATATTTGTGGATTCTCATCTGGAAGAAATTCTATGTCTTTGAACCTTTACCACAAAATATACCCTATCCAAAGTTTCATAGTGGATATATGCTAACTCTTTTCACTTTCAAGTTCTTTTCTTTGTCTCTCTTTTCAAATCAGCACATATGTTCTCAACTGATTTACTGCTGTGTTTTATGAGGATGTTTTAACCTGGTGAATGGCCACTTCAGGTACGCCAGTGTCCTGCCAGTGTCTGAAAGTCATGAATTGAAGTCTCCTGATAGTTTTTTTTTTTTCCCATGAGAACAAACAGTGTTGATGAGCATGAGCACAAGGAACAACAGAATACCAGTCATGGTACTTTCCCTAATGGATACCATTCTTTATACTACACTGCACTGCTTCCACTTAATTATCACTTTCTTCTCAAATAATCATCACCATCAACCCACTACCTTCTGAACAATCTAAACTCTTGTCTAGGTCTGAAGTTCCTTTACAATTTATAGCCTTCCTCATATTTCCAAGCATTATTTCCCATTATACATACTCTTAAATGTGAACCCCATGCTCCAGCTAGATAGAATTAATTTCAATTATCCAATTATTCTTTGTGTTTATGCTTACTTATGCCATTTCTCCTGTCTTGAATGCCAAAATCTTTACCCATATTCATACAGTTTCTTAGAGACTATTAGATACTGTGGTGGATAGAATGGTAGACCACATCAGAAGATTTAAATTTAAATCTGTCCACAAATACTTACTAGCTATGTGCCTAAGCAATCCATCTAGTATCTGTCTACTGCAGATTCTTCAAATATAATAATAAGATTCACCTCACAGAATTGTTGTAAGGATCAAACTAAATATTTGTAAAATGTTTAGTACAGTGTCTGGCATATAGTCAGCCCTTAATAAATGCTTGTTCCTTTTCTTTTGCTGTATTGAAATCCTCATTATCTTAAGATACTCAGATCAGGGATACCCCTTTTTGAAGCCTTTCTTGATCGCCACAGACAAAACTGATCTTGTCCTCATGTTAGCTCCTATAGTATTTTACTGGTACTACTTACTGCCTTTTATTTCCTATTAATATATTTTCTTAGCTAAGCTCTTTGAGAACCCTAACAGTATATGTTCTATCTTTGAATTAGTTTAAGCTCTGAGCACAAAGTCATATATGATAGGTGCTTAATAAATATTTGCTAAATGGCTAGATGAGTGAATGACTCCAAAGTGGACCACAAGAATCACAAGGCATTGTTCCCCAGAAGGTATTAGTCTGATGTATCTCTATGATTTGTATTTTTATATCAATACTCAGAATGCAATGTGCCATTCTGATTCCTGCAGCTCAATAAATAGAGGTAATGAAATTGGATATCATACAGAGAAAAACAATTAATATAATCACAGAGACAGAGAGCTTTTAATATGAGACCAGACTAAAAACATTAGGACTCTTTGGTCTGGAAAGATAAAAGTTGAAAGGAGGAGAAATGAAGAAATTCTATCAGTTACTGGAGAATATGGATAATGCCTTCATGAACTTATTTACTAAATTTATCAAATCTCAGTATAATAGAGCTGGGCCAAAATTCTAGAAGTTTGGACCATATCTAGTGAATTTAAAGGACTTATTATTGTAAGCAATATATAGATAGGAGATAGATAGACCTGACAACAGTCTATAGGTGACTAAATTATAAATTCCTTGTAGATAAGTGCCATTTTCTCAGTATTTTTATCTTCTGTAGTCTTTTATGCAGTAGATATTGAAGAAATGCATATTGAACAAATAAATGAATACATTTCTTTCATCTGAGGAGCTTCAAAGATGAAAGAAATGTATTCATTTATTCATTCAATATGCATTTCTTCAATATCTATGTAAAGTGCAAATTCCAAAAGCAATTCAACTTGAACTATTATTGTTTCTCTTTCCTAAATATAGAATGCATCATTATTACTGAAACAATATTAGAGCCAAGTATGCTCTTTGGTGCTACTTGGGCTGGACCACATTTATTTTTGATCTACTATGGTAAGCCTTATGTTCCTACTATTCTGTGTAGGAGAAATCAGCATTGTGGATCTCTATTAAAGAGATATGATAAGAAGATATGATCTTATCTTCTACTAGCTTCATGCTCTTTCCTCATCCCTCTGCTATTATAAAAAATTACCTCCTTCCTCCTTCTCCCAATGGACAATTGATCTGTCCAAAAAATAGATGATTCTGTTGAAGATGTTGCTAAATTTGAGGGTCTTTTCCCTCACCTGAAGGGAAATGACTTCCCTGGAGTGTATTTGTAAGAAGATTTAAACAAGATGTTGTCAGGCTGAGAATCTTATGTCCAATATCATTGACTATTTCTGGCTGAAATCAATGACTTAAAAATTATGGATGCTGCTTACTAGTCTTTTTGACAAAGCAGTAAAAACAGCCTGAAGTAATCTTAGCCATCAGCAACAACCCAAAGAATTTGGTTCATTCATATAATATACTCTGTATTTGCTATTGGCTTTAGGGGAAAATGCATTGGTTTCATGAATTATTTACTTGAGCAGTCATAAAATAATGGAACAGATTATGTGAGCTTTTGAGAGCTTAATATAAGAATTATAACAAAATCCTACTCAATCATATTTTCCTTAGATGTAAAAAACCCCCACATTTCCATCACTGTATATCCCTCAATTCATTAACAGTAGGGGTTGCCATTACCCCTTGCCAATAGATGAAGCAATTTTTAAAAAATGATCTAGTGTAAAAGGAGAATTTTTTTTAAACATCATTATACTTTGGTAATTCCTCCACTATTTCAGCAGCCAGCAACATTATACTTTCATTTTTCTTAATATCTTTTTCTATTTAGGACCTTAGCCCTCCCTTGGACTTAAAGAACTACAACCTTAGACCTTTCATTAAAAGGGTGAAAAAAATCTACTTTTTAACTGTCATATTCTAATAGATGACTAAAATATTGCTCTAAAATGTGGATAGTTTTAAAGTGCATGGTATGTAACCTTGTCCTGTGACTGGCCAGTTTCTTTAAATGAAATAAATTGATGATTAAAAAATAGCTTTTAGGTCTCCTGAGATCCTAAAGATTTCTAGTTTTTTTTTTCATAAAAATACTGAGCACATTTATAGATGCTAAAAAGTTAATCCTTTATGTTTCTTGTATTATTTAATTTTATATCCATTTTATATAAATAATTATCCTCATTTAATTTCTCATTTTTTTGTGCTTGCCTTTGGGTTTAATAGTACAAGAAACTGAAATATTGATGCTAAGATTTTTTTTTCAATACTTCAAGAATCCATGATTTTTTCCAATACGATGATCTAAGAATAATGATAATTTGGAGGTTATATAATTTGTAGTTGAATTTTGATTCTGACATTTACTGGTTGTGCCAACTTTGGAAAGTCATTTTACTTTTGCAGATCTCAGGGTTTCCATCTATAAAATAAGGGGATTGAACTAGATAATCTCTAAATTCCATTCTAGTTCTAAATTCACAATTCTCTGAACCAGTGACCCTTCTGATGGTAAAGATCAGAATCCTTTCATGCCTTGGGAGACTTTTAAAAATTGCTATGATTCCCCAAACTGGTCACCAAACTTTTGGTGGTGAGCATTTTTATACTTAGCTATGATAAATCTGAATTAAAAGACATATAGTAATTTTCAGGTTCATACTCAAAATGTCTCTCTCTGGGGAGAAACATCTACTATATTGGAATAGATTTTGAGGTCTTAGGTCATCTCTATGTTATTTTATAAATACACACACACACACACACACATATATATATATGTATATTACAATTTATCTCAATAGTGTATGAATCAGTTTTCTCATGTGAATATAGTGTAATGAGAGGTATAAGTATTATTATCCCATTTTCCCAAGAAGGAAGCCAATATCCACTGAGGACCACATGTCCAAGGCCACAGAGCCATCAGGTTTTGTGGCCATGACTAGAACCTGGTTCTCCAGTGTGTTTTCCACTGCACCAGAGATGTCTAATACATTGTCTGGAATAATTTCTAGGGCACACACAGACCAGATTAAAATATAATTGGAAAATATTTAATAATATTAATATATGCAATAGAATGGAGATAATATTATGTGATTTTCTAAGTCAATATGCATCCCAGAGTCATTCTTATTCATCATTCAGTAGCCTTTGTTTCCATTTGAGCTGGACACTATTGCATTATACCATACAGAAGACCATACCATATTATGTAATACACTAGTATTAGAATAGTAACCTTGCTTCTGGCTTTAAATTTACGATGCCAGGAGCCTCCATCTTTACAAACCTTAAAAATATCATGTTTGTCAACCAATATCTTGTGGCCTTTTATCTTCTTTGAATGGCGTGTGTGTGTGTGTGTGTGTGTGTGTGTGTGTTTGTAATTCACCCTTCCCATACTTAGTCCATAGGAAAATGAATCAAAATGAGTCAAAAGAATCCTGCTACAATGCATGCAACAAGTATCCATTCAGCCCTTTCTTGAAGACACTATCTCCTGAGGTAGTCCAATCCATGTTTGGATGCTCTAGTTGTTTTGAAATTTCTCTTGACATTAAATCTAACGTTTGTTTCTTTCCAATTTCCAATAATTGCTCATAATTCTGCACTCTGTGGACAAATAGAACCATTTCCTTCCATCTTCTCCAGAACAGCCTTGAAGACAACAATCACATCCACCAGAATCTTTTCATCTCCTGGTTAAAAATTCCCAGTTTCTTCAAATAATCCTCATATGTCTGGAAGCCCTTCACCATTTCTATTTGCCTTCTTTAAGCACCTCCTCATAAATATGATGCTCAGAACTGAATGTATTGCTGTAGATGTGGTATGACTAGTACCAGAGAGCATCTCCTTTCTTTTCTTAAGAGTTGTACTTCTCTAACATAGCTTGAGATTGTATCAGCCTTTTTGTTTTTCATATCACACTAATGATCCATATTGAATATGCTAAAATGCCTAGATATTTTTCAGAAAAAATTACTATCTCATTATGTTTTCCCTATATTTTTGAGGATGATTTCATGGTCTCAAGAGTAAGATTTCCCAGTTATCATATTTAAATTTCACTCAAATTCTAGCCTGTCCAAAAATTTTTGGATCCTGAATCAGTTTAACCATATGTTATTAGCTATCCTTCCTTTTTCTTTGCCATCTGGAAATATGATAGATGGTTTTTGTTGTTAATGAAGCTGGACTTATTTCCAGATAGGATAGCCCTTTTCATATACTTCAGATTCCAGCCAATCTTACCTTTTATCTTTTGCCCAAAGTCAACCTTTGAGTTCTCATTCTGATGCTTTTGCATAGGTTGTGCTACATGCACTTCTTTCCAACCTTTATCAAAATCCTTTGCTTTCTCATCTTTCTTTGGAAACATTTTCCTGTTAATGTTTTTGTGTTCCCCCAATTATTTTGTACTTATTTAAATGTTTACAAAATGAATTCCATTAAAAGAATATAAATTCCTTGAAGTTTACAACCACTTTTTATCAGCATCTTTGCATCTCCAGGAAAATTACTTGATTTCTAATGGCTCTTCCAAACCTTGAAACTGGAAAGGCAGCAGACAACTGGACACTGGAAAAAAGATCTCAAACTTTCTTTGGGTCCTTGCACTTAATAGGCATTTCTAGTAGGTTTATTAAATTGAACTAAATTGATCCAAAACCAACTTGCCCCTTGAAAAGAAAGCACCTCCACAGGAGTTTCTGGAATATAGCTTGGAATACAGCAAATGTGTAATCTTCAACTCTTAGGAGATGCTGATTAGCTATCAATGGCGATGTTATTGAAAAAGAAACTAATTACAAGTCATCTGATTGGATGGGAAGAGGATCTAAGGATATATATGTGTGTGTGTGTGTGTGTGTGTGTGTGTGTGTGTGTGTGTGTGTTTGTGCACATCTTCTGAGGGCTCTCTCTTTAAGTCTTTTCTGCCAGGTAATAAATAGTTCTGTTTTTGCCTATTCCTTTGGATTCTTTCATGGAATAGAATCTGAAAATAGAAGCTTAATGGGTCCAGGAGAGATCATCTAACTTTATTAGTAGGAAAGTTGAACATCTTATATTTTTAAAATTAATAATAAAATATATCATTATTTTATAGAAGCCATTTTTGATGGATTTGCTGGTTAAAGGAGCTAGGTAATATGATAAATAAAGTACAGAACCTGGAATCAGGAAAACTGGAATTTAAATCTTGCTTCAGAAACTTCCTAGCTTTGTGATCCTGAGCAAATCATTTCACTTCTTTATGCCTCTATTTCCTCATCTACAGGGGTCAAAAACATTCATTTCACAGGGTCATCGTGAGAATCAAATAAGATGATTTATGGAAAACACTTTGTAAATCTTACAGCACTATAGAGATGAAATCAGGTTCTTTTTAAAATTAAGCTTTTTAATTTTCAAAATATATGCATGGATAATTTTTCAACATTTCAGTAACATTTCAACCCTCCCCTAGATGGCAAAATATATGTTAAAAACAATACATGCATTCATATTTTTACAATTATCTTGATGCACAAAAAATTAAATCAAAAAGAAAAAAAATGAGAAAGAAAATAAAATGCAAGCAACAACAAAAAGAGTGAAAATGCTTTGTTGTGATCCACACTCAGTTCCCACAATTCTCTCACTGGGTGTAGATGACTCTCTTCATCACAGGATCATATGGAACTGGCCTGGATAATCTCATTGTTGAAAAGAGCCATGTTCATCAGAATTGATCATCATTATAATCTTGTTGTTGCCATGTTCAATGATCTTTTGGCTCTGCTCATTTCACTTAGAATCAGTCTTTCTAGCCCATGTTCTTCAGAATGGTTGGATCACTTCACAATTCCACCAACAATGTATTAGTGTTCCAGTTTTCCCACATCCCCTCCAACATTCATCATTATCTTTTTCTGTCATTTTAGCCAATCTGACAGGTGTGTAGTGGTACCTCAAAGTTGTCTTAATTTGCATTTCTCTGATTAATAGTGATTTAGAGCACTTTCTCATATGACTAGAAATGGTTTTAATTTGTCTGTTCATATCCTTTGACCATTTATCAATTGGAAAATGGCTTGAATTCCTATAAATCTGAGTCAATTCTCTATATATTTTAGAAATGAGACCTTTATCTGAGCCTTTAAATGTAAAAATGTTTTTCTCATTTATTGTTTCCCTTCTAATCTTGTCTGATTAAGTTGTGTTTGTACAAAAATATTTTAACTTAACATAATCAAAATTATCCAATTTGTTTTCAATAATGAACTCCAATTCTTCTTTGGCCACATATTTCTTCTTCCTTCTCCACAAAATGAGAGGTAAACAATGCTTTGTTCTTCTAACTTGCTTATAATATAGCTCTTTATGTCCAAATCATGAATCCATTTTTACCTTACCTTGGTATCCGGTATTAGATGTGGGTCAATGCCTATGAACTCAGGTTCTTAAATACCATTATAATCAGTCTCAGGTTCTGGAATGCAAACTTATCTTGAAAAGTTTTAGGTTAGGGTAGCAAAAGATTGGATATCTGTGTTCCAAGGATTAGGCAATGTCAGTTAGGAGATTTCAGAGACTCTATAGTCCAGGACTTCTTAAACTAGGTCCATTATTCAAACTTGGTTTTCTGGGATTTTCATTCCTGTCAAAACAAAATTTATTTAAATTGTTATAATATAATTTAACTTTATTCATTGTTTAACAGACATGTTCTATTTTAATTTGTTATATATTTCAATATATTTTAAATTGCTTTAATTTTCAGTCCTATTTGATTTCTTGCATTTAAAACATTCTGAAAAAAGAGGCATAGGCTTACCTATATTATCAAAGGTGTTCATGACACCAACAAAAGTTAAAAATATCTACTGTTTACTAAAAGATTTGGCCATGGACAAATCAGCAAATCACAGAAAGTTTGTCATCTATATTGGTAGGAGAGCAGTACAAAAAATTAATACAAATACAAATTCTGTATTGTTACATAAATTGAATCTTAATTGATGTTTAATATTTATTTGTATATAAACTATGTTTTATTAGTTAATAATAGAAATAAGCTAGAAAATTTTTGAGGTCACTTCCCCCACCCTTAAGATAAAATTCTTCTCACATATAATAAAGGTTTCTTTTAAGTGTTATTTTTGCAAAAATGACCTAAGCCAAAGTAAGTCTATATCCAAACAGAACAAGAACTTAGATAGATAGCATAGGGATAGTGTAGTAGAGTGGAAAACACTGGATTAGTAGTAAAAAATAATAAAAATCATAGCTAATGCTACATCTTTTGCTTCATCATTCATAAGTATTATGAAATGCAAAGTGATCGATATCTAAACGCTGAAACTTTACTATAATCTCAGTCTTACAGAGAAGAATTAAATGTAAGTCATATATATCTTGGAAATTAGGGTTAATATTTCTCTTTAAGGAAATCTCATGGCTTAGACTCTGAAGAGAATATGAGAGCAAGCTTATGATGTAATAAGAAACAATTATAGCATTTTAGAACTGAAAAAAGAGATAGGCAATTATTTAGCCTAACTTCCTCATTTTGCTAGTGCAATTACTGAAACTCAGAGAGATTAAATAATTTGCTCTGTTACCCAGCTAGTTGTTGGTAGACCTGAAATTACAACCTAGGTCTTCAATAGCTAGTCAGTGTTTCTACCACTACACCAATTTTTCTTTCATGATGAATGAGTAGGGAAAAACATTTATTAAATGCTTTCTGTGTGTAAAGTATTATAATAGGTTCTGGATATAAAAATATTTAATATAAAAATCCAACACATAAAAATACTACATCTGTACTCATAAAACAATAATAACAATAGTTGATATTTCTGTTTCTATGTTGATAAAATATCTGGAAAACAGAGAAGAAATACATGATTTTTTGATTCAATGAATTTAGAGAATTAATTTAGTGAATACAATCATAATCACTGTCATGTATAGGGACAAAAACTTAGTCATACATTGAAGGGGATTTGGGAAAGTGCATAAGTGTATGTGTGTGTGTGTGTGTGTGTGTGTGTGTGTGTGTGTATGTGCTTCTGCCTTTTTTGTGTCTTTAAGAAGAGCAAATGACCCTACCAGAAAGAAAATCAAGGGAGCCATACATGGAACTTAGATCTTCAAAGTTGTTTTAACTTGCAAATCTCATAAGAATTGTGGTTAATAATATTGTGGAGTTGGAATCTTACTTTTTTAGTCATTTTCTGGTAGTAAACCAGATGTTCAGTCAAATAGGTGCATGAAATGGTTCAGAGCCATTTAATTTACTGTTTCTCTTTCACCGTCAAGAGCTGAAACTGTTAATTAATTTACTGTAAGGAACTTCTTTCTTTCTTTCTTTCTTTGTTTCTTTCTTTCTTTCTTTGTTTGTTTGTTTGTTTGTTTGTTTGTTTCTTTCTTTCTTTCTTTCTTTCTTTCTTTCTTTCTTTCTTTCTTTCTTTCTTTCTTTCTTTTTTTGGCTGAGGCCATTGGGATTAAATGACTTGCCCAGGGTCACACAATAGGAAGTGTTAAGTTTCTGAAGCCAGATTTGAATTCAGGTCCTCCTGACTTCAGGGATGGTGCTCTATTCACTGCACCACCTAGCTGCCCCCAGGAACTCCCTTCTTACCAAAGATGTCAATATATTCAAATAAATAAAGGAGACTAAAATTGAAAAAATAGAGCAAAGGTCATCCAACAAATCCTCTGCAAAAAATGGGAACAAATTGTTAGACATTCATATGAAGTAATAGTTTCTGAGAGGCCTGGAATTGCCCGAATCTCCTTTCTTTACCTTTCTGACTTACACTAGCCTAAGACAGAATCCCAAAGAAACCTAATTGGAAATTTTCACTCCTTGGCTGAGGAATATGCAAAGTTTTTTTGAACCATCTTAACTCACCTGAGAAAAAGTTGGGGTTGAAAAATTTTATTGTGGAACTAAGATAGAGTAACATAAATCAATCAGAAAAACTTGCGGAGCTAGAGATGGTAATGTTTTCTTAAGAGTAAAGATGTTTTCTTGCTTGTATTCGATGAAGCTGAGACATTCTTCCTATGTCCTTAATCTATTTTGTGTTTATCTTCCACGTTATTTGAAGGCAGTGATTAGGTCACATTCCCCTAGCAGAGGAAGACAAAAAAACTTTATACCATGTCACTTTTACTCTTCAGATGATCTGCCTCTCTGAAGGGTTGGAACCAGAGTAGCAAAGAAAAAGGACAAAAAAAAATCCAAAAAAGTGATTTTAACAGAGCTCTCTCCGCATTCTACCCATTTTCCCCCATTTAAATCCTGCAGCTATTCTTGGACTACCCGGCAAAATTAACCACAGGGCAGTGTGGCTTCTACTTTGTCATTTATGCTGTGGCTTCCTGTAGTGCATGATTTCTTTATGACCCCCTGGAACAACTGTTTATTTTGTTTCTTACTGTGAAGAGCTGAATATCATGTGGGGGTAATAATTAGGAAAAGAACTCAACCACTTCAAGAAGTAGCTCAACATCTCGTGTTACTCTCTGTGCCCCTCCACCCTTTTTTTCAGTGAATTGCAAATATTCTCTCAGGCAACTCTTGTCTAAAGCAAAGTTTCAGACTTTGTCCAATCTTTTGTTTTTTATCTTAAAGGTTTGAGGACATTCTGAAGTATTGTATTGGTGGATTTTACTTTTTTCTGACTATGTAACAACTCTTTTCAAATTTGGGATAAGAAATCTACCACAGAATTAAAGATAATTTTTTTCCCTTGGGAGCTGTCCTAGGTCCTGGGGACTTTTTGAAACCACATGCTTTGCGCTGCAAAGAGCAAGATTCACAGAATAATGATAGGACTTCACTATCTCCTTTAATATAAAGAACAAGATTTTCTACTCATTACCACATTCGTTGGTTTTCAGTTGGGAATCCATAGAATGAGTAATACAGAATTTTTGTTTAAAAGAAAAAGAACTATTTAAAACACTTTGTAGTTGATACATTCAAAGACTGTTACATTTTCACACAAGAAGAGAAATAAAAATAATAGAAAAATGACAATATGCTTAAGTACTCAAAAAAGAAAAAGAGAAATAAGAGAATATACAAGAAGCCTTTTCTATCAATTGAAGCAAAATGATTAGTGAGCAAAGATATCATTACTTACATATAATGTTATGATATAATATAACAAACACTTTAAAGCCCTGAGTACATAGGAATCAGTTTCAATAAATCACAAATCTTTCCCTTGGATTCTGTCCCCACCCAGGGTTTTCTTTGAGAAAATATGAATTTAGCTTATATATATACATATATATATATAGTGTATGTGTGTGTGTGTGTGTATGTATGTATGTATATATAAAAGAGTAGGAGGTGTCTCAGAATCTATCCAAGCACCATCCAATATCCCCCAAACATAGAAGCACAAAGTTTGGTCCCTTACTATTCTTTAGTGCCAGTTTCTGCTCCTATTCTTGTTTCTATTTTGAATAAGACTCTGAATTCCTCCACTTGGTCTAGATAATAGATTAGTTTTTTTTTTTGCCTTAAAATTCCTTTTTTTTCCTGCCCAGTATTGTGATCTGTATTTGTACAATATTTTCTTTTCTGTATTTAGGAGGTTGGTTCTATGATTCCTCCTTTTGTCTAGTAAATCCTCTCTATTCCAAAAATGGTCTCTTTCTATTATAAACTTTATGGCCACATAATCCTTTCCTCCTTGGGAGCAATTATGTTGTGATCCATATTCAGTTCCCACAGTCCTCTCTCTGGGTACAGATGGCTCTCTATCAGAAGTCTTTTGGAATTGGCCTGAATCACCTCATTGTTGAAAAGAGCCAAGTTCATCACAGGTGATCATCACATAATCTTGTTGTTGCTGTGTACAATACACCCTTGGTTCTACTCACTCTACTTAGCATCAGTTTACATAAGTCTCTCCAAGCCTTTCTGAAATCAGTCTGCTGATTGTTTCTTGTTATTCCATTTCATCTCCCCTTCTTAAAGTCCTTGTAGTAGGGTGAAGCCCTATGACTAATCTCACATCATTATGTTAACTGTTTCTCAAGGAGATATTATCAGTACCAAAACAAAATTTAAATTGTGGTGTCAATGAGGTCCTTGTAGAAAGAAATAAATTATCTATTTGAACAAAGGTCTTTTAAGACTTATTAACTTTATTTGAATTTCTCCTGAGCATATCTCTACAAATTAAATAGAAAATCAGTATTTAATATGAAGATGATGTTTCAAGTATTATGAAAAACAACAACTAATTAATTAACAATAATTATAATAACTTATCATGAGATTTATGGTTGGTTATTATCTAGTAGAAAAAACATCCAGTGGATTGAGTTACCAGTTGAAAAAGGAAGAATAGTAACTTTTGTGTATATGTCAGATTACTTACTTGATAGATAAAGACTTCAACACAATCCTTCTTAAGTCTTGAGTAAACTGTTCTCATGACAATCCTTCACATGTAGGCATTTGGGGAACAATGCCAGTGTTCTTGGGTCCTGTGGGAACAGTCTCCAAGTTATTACTTTCAAGTCAAGATTAATTGAACCTTGTGATCATTCAGTGGGGTACAAAACCAGAGTTACTGTGGTGGGAAGAAGAGTGCATCATCTGTTCTGTTCAGTTAGCAGTTCAAGCATAAGGTATCATACGTGATTGATCGCTTTCTGTTACAATACATCAGCTGTATTTCCAGCTCTCAGATAAGGATCTCCAGGGAAATAGGGGTAAATAGTTAAAACTATAAATTCCAATTCTGGGGTTTTGCTATGGCTAAGATTATCCAGAAGTGAGTGCAAAGGATTGTTGTTAGGCCAAACTCAGGACACAGCTTGTTTGTTGAGACTTACCACTGGAAAACAGGGTGTCCATTACTATCTTGACATTTTTTATGTATCAAAATCCTTAATGGCTCTTCCCACTATGACAAAAATAATAACTCAACCTGCCACTTAGTATAATAGAAAAATTTGGTTTCATTTTCCCTTTGACATATTCTAAAAGCTAAATAATGTCTTTTGGCAGCAAGGTTTAGCCAAAAGATGACTGGACTTGGAGTCGGAATGCCTGAATTTGAATATGATTTTGTCATCCACTAGCTGTGTGATCATAAACAAGTCACTTAAGCCCTATGAATTTAATTTTCCTCATCTATAAATTGGAAATTTATTTGCAGCATGTATTTCATATAGTTCTTAAGAGGAAATAATGTTTTAAATCTTTGAGTTTTAAATGATTAATATTTACATTAGTTTGAAGGTAGAAGAGGCCAATTTGAACTTGATGTTAGGACAAATTTCTTAAGAATTAGAGTTGTTTAAAAACATGAAAGGAGAAACTTCAGTAACTGGTGAGTTTCTTCTACTAGAGATCTTGAAACAAAGATGGTATGATACTTATAAGGTTTGTTGTAGTGGGTGTTTATTTTTGTAGATGGATTAGGCTAGCTGGTCAAATAGATCATCAGATGTTGTGGTTACGTTTTACCTTAATTGACATCTTATGAGAAGTTCCAGACTCCTCAGCTTTAGATTTAATACATATATTTTATGAACTTTCAATACATACTAAAAACAATAATTCTCATTAAAATCTTTTGAAATCATCTCTATCATTGACGTGGTAATTTTAGAGATATGGTTCAAGAGACATGAAAGAGACCATTATGAAAGACATTTACCACAGAACTAAATATTGCCATTTATTATGTGAATTATTATGTGAAATGTGAACTAGCTCGAGAGTTCAATGAAATGTGCTTAAACATTGTGTTCTGAGTGAAACCAACCTTTAAAGTTGGAGAAGAGAAGGGCAGAGTCTAGGGAATAAGGGAAGGGATTGGCGAAGAGTTTGGAGGTTCCAGGGAGAGGTCTGGTGGAATCTACTTGACTTTGAATGGGTAATAGACTGTTTAAATTTATGCTATTGAAACAGTCTCCATGTTGGTCTATCTTTATATAACAATGGAGACAGGATGGATGGATTAAAGTTACTGATTAAAAGTTCCTGTTCCACATCATTACTACTTCCCAGTTTATTGGTTTGAAAACAATAAATAGTATGGTATTGTAAAATTTTTTCACCTTGTAGTATACTTTGATCTCACATGCAAAATTTCCCTTATCTACTAACTTATCTAGTTCTATATATTTTACTTGGTTTTTCATTTCCTTTGTGAATAAACCTTTATTAGTTCATAGCTTGTGGTTTGTTTGAGGAATTCCATGCATTTTAATGTGAAAATGCCAAATGCATTTTCAGTGCTCCAGACAACTGGGATTTTCACGTCTAACTACATCTAAACATGCAATACTTCCTTCCCCACAGCTCCAATAATTCCACTAAGCACAAAAATAGGTTTGGTTGTTAACAAAATTGATTAGGTACAAGGTAGACCTTGGTGAGGGGAAGAGAGGAGGTATTAAACACAGCAATGAAATGTATCATCTTTGCTGTAGCAACATCTTTGAATGACTGAACATGTTTTCATTGAAAGAATAGATATTCTTTGGTCTTCAATGCTTCAGGTGTTATATTTGTGGAAGGAACATAAATTTAGAAAAATGTTCGACTTGGAAGGAACTTTGGAGGTTAAAATTTCTCTGAAGAAGCTAAAGTTAAGTAATCTGACCAATAAAACTGTTACTAGAAAAGTCAGATGTAAAAGTCAAGCCTCTTGGCAGTGCTTTTTTCAATTTTTTTCATTTATATTAAGGGTTTTTAAACTTGAACATTTTGATAGAAGTGCTTAGAACAAAACAAGATCTATATTTTTGATGTTTTAAAAAAGATGAACAAACACATTATTTGACTCTAAAGTTCCAAATTTAGCAGACTTGCTTTTCTTCTAGCAAATTGTTTTGTGTAGGTGGAGTCCCATCTTTGATTTGAGTTTAAACTTTGGTGCACAAGACAAAGATGATTTGGAAAATGTGGTCATCAATGTCAAGTATGAAGGGAGAAAAACAAGCTGGCAAACAGAATCATAGTGACTGAGGGGGAGGCTTTCATTTTGTGAAAATGCATAGGCTTACATGTCCTTGCTTGTAACATTGTCACAAAAAGAATGAATTTTATGGATTACTAGGAAATTATATTATGTGTCCCAAACTCACATGAAGCCCAGAGGAAGGGAAAATAGGACTTTCATTGGCAAAGCTCCCCCCCCAACCATCACAGCAGGAAGACTCTTGCAAAAGTACAGATAACACAGTTTCTCTCTCCCCCATAGATACTGAGCTTGTTTCTTCCATAGTGCATTCACTCACCTCTGCATGATGCTTTTGAAACTCACACTGACTTTAAAATCTTAGCCTATCAAAATAAAAAAAAATCTTTTAGAAATATTTTCTTTCTCCACCCCTCCTGCAACCTTCAGAAAATCTCTAGGCAGCTAATTCTGAATTTAAAAGTGAGTCACTGTCCTTGTAAAAACTTACTACTTCTTTCATCTAGAAATGATCATCTTGGATTTTTTAAATGATTGTTCATTTGAGGCAAAGTAATAGTTTTTCCCTCTCTTCAATCACTTAGGTCCAAAATTTTCTGAATATTTTGTACTGAGAACTTAATCTATTGAATTGATAATGAACTTGTTGATCCTCAAGTTCATGTCTAGTAAATATTGTTTGTGGGGGCTGTTTCTGTTAGATGTGATAAGATAGGAATTTTTATGTCTCCCTGATTCTTTTCTTTATTTAAAATTTCAGCATAAGTGATTGCAAAACTTAATTTTGCCAGACATGATGACATGACAGAAATCAAGCAGCTAGCTGCAACCTTGATGAGCCTATCTACAGAGGATAGAGCCATTTTCCTTTATAGTACACAGGAAGCATTCAAATCTTTTGTAAAAGCTCCAGCAATTTCAATTTTAACCACATTTTTTTAATTTTGGAAAGACTAAATATCATCATGATTCCTCTTGTAAGCATCATAGAAGCTACAGTGAGATGTCAGGTTCCCCTAGGTATTTTAGCCCACACATGAAAATCAGAGACAGGCCATGGTTACTGGATTGTATACTAGAAAGGGACTACTAATGAAACATGACTGGGGAGGGATAAAGATAAGTGCAAAATTTTTTTTTAAATCCATAGAATCAGATCTTTTTATTCATGTCTATTCAGATGGAATAGCTTTTCCTCACACTGCTACTTTCCTTTGCCCCAAGGATTTGGTGATATGGGAAGAATATAATTATGCCTTAGAAAAGTCTGATATCAAACTAGCTATTTGGGACGGTGTGGACTAGGTGTCTCCTTTTTAGTGTTGTAGAAACAAACCAGACAGGTTCCCCTGATTTTTGCTACCTCCAGCAAAGTAGGCTGTTAGAAGTTACTTCAGCAACTACCTTGCTTATATGTTAATTTGACCACCAGGTAGAATTACTCCTCAAAGGCAAATAAATTTTTATAGGGGAGATTCAGTGAATTTTGGATTGACTTTCCTACTACAGTATCCCCACTCTTCACCAGAAAGAACTCAATTTGCAAATTCTTATATCACTCTCTTTGCCATCACCCCAAGGTTTATTGGCTCAAGACACCATGACATTGGCTGGTCCCAATTCAATATTGATCTAGCAGTGCAAAAAAAAAAAGAAAATGCAACATTTTCCTGACATTAAATTATGGATTTCAATTTGGTTCTCTCTGTGGTTTGGTTCCCACTCTGTATGTAATAAATTCACATTAAATTGACCTGTCTCATTTATAAATCTTAGAGGATTGTTTAGTGACTATGTGATATAGTAAAATATAGTAAAGTAACCAAGTAAAACTGTAAAGAAAACATCTTTCCCTTTTATCTCTCATTATCCAAGATACAGAGAGAACAAATTAGAATTAAACACTTGTGACTCATCATGACCAAATTTATTTACAGCTGGAGAAAAAAGCAGGGAAGCACCAGAATTCAGGATCAGCCTTCTACGTGACTATACCATATGAGAGATTTCATGGTGAATACCCTTCATAGAGTTATATAAATTTATATTTGGGGTTACAAGGGAATTGAGGCCTTCTAGTCCTACCCATTAATTTTCTAGCTAGAAACTGAGACCCAGAGACATTATTTACTCATGGTCACACATTATTAGAGGAACTCAACTTTTCCTTTTCAGAACTAGATAAATCTAACCAGAAAATAAATGAGAAAGAAGTTAAACAGATGAATAAAATATTAGAATTATTTCTCCCCAGAATTTAATTAGGCAGGAAAATGGCAGCTCTGGTTAAGTAGTGTCATTTAGTTCTAGTTACATAGCCAAATGGAAATGATCTCTCTTACTTTGTGCTTATTGGACCAAAACCAGATTAAGTGCTTATGCTACAAAATGGGGAATAGAACACTTCCATTATAGATCACTATCCCTTTCTTGAAGAAGGTTCCACAGCCTCTTCCATTACTTAAGTCTTACCTAAATGGTCCTTCCCCATCACCCCCTGCCTTTTCCCATGTGTAAAATTAATTTGCAATTATTCTGTGGATTTTGATTCCAAGGTAGTCCCAATATTCTAAAGTCTTCTGAGGTCAGTAGAGAAGGATTTCTTCCTTAATTTCCTGTTAACTATATTCATATTAAGGCACCAATAGTCTCAAGTAAAATAGCATAAGAATAATATATATCTGTCTCTTGTTTATAACTAGGTATAATTAGGGCCAGTGGAGGCGGAACTATGAAGTGTGTATGTACATGTGGGTGTAACAGAGAAAGACAGATAGACACGTTCAGGTTCCTTTTCTTTGTTTCTCTTTCTTTTTACCTTGCAGGCAAAGATTCTGTGCTCTTTTTCCTGTTTTGCTCTATCAAAGTCTTTCTTCAGGAAAGGATTTGATGTCAGTTTTTTAAAGTCAGTTGTCTGAAAGGTTAAACCTTTTATCTGGAATTGCAGAATGAAAGATTGCTCTCATTAAAGATATTTCAGGCAAAGGAGAAAAAGCAGAGATTGAAATTTCTAAATATTACATGAATCTTAGTTTTCAAAAGTCTTAGATTTCCAGATCCATCTTTTTTGGAGAATTATGGAAACCTTCCAAACACCATTGAATCTATATTGCATTCATTGCTCCACTTATCTCTATGGCTGGCCTAGAGAGCAAAGCTTTTCAAACTTTGGGTTGCGATCCCATATGGAGTCATGTAACTGAATGTGGGGGTCATGAAATTATGGTTTATTATCAGTAAATGTTTGATTTCTATGCCTACTTTATATGGCTATATTCCTGGGGAGGGTAAAAATTTCTCTGGTGAAAAGCAGTAGGGTGTGGAAAAAAGTTTGTGAGGATTAATCAAATGAGAAGACATAAGTAGAATTTTTTTTTAATTTTTATTTTATTTGCATAACATATGTGTGGGTAATTCTTCAACAATAACCCTTACATAGCTTTCCGTTACAAATTTTCCCCCCAACTCCCCACCCCTCCCCTAGATGGGAGGATATCCACTACATGTTAATTATGTTAAAATATTGGCAAATCGAATATATGTATACATATTTCCAAACTTATCATTGGTGTGCAAGAAAAATCTTATCTACACAAACGATATATCAGATAAAGGAAACACAATGTAAGCAAACATCAATCAAGGAGTATGAGAATGTTATGTTGTGGTCCACATTTTGCATCCCTCTCTCTGGGTGTATATGGCTTACTTCAGTGAACAATTGGAGGTGGTTTGAAACATTTCATTGTTGAAGAGAGCCATGTCCATCAGAATTGATCGTCATATAGTACTGTTGTTGCCGTGTATAATGATCTCCTGGTTCTGCTCATTTCACTCAGCATCAGTTCATGCAAGTCTCTCCAGGCCTCTCTGAAATCATCTTGCTGGTCATTTCTTACAGAACAATAATATTCCATAGTATTCATATACCATAATTTATTCAGCCATTCTCCAATTGAAGGGCATCTATTCAATTTCCAGTTTCTAGCCACTACAAAAAGGGCTGCCACAAACATCCTTGCACATGTGGGGCCTTTTCCTTCCTTTATGATTTCCTTGGGATATAAGCCCAATAGAAATGCTGCTGGGTCAAAGGGTATGCACAGTTTGATAACTTTTTGAGCATAGCTCCAAATTGTTCTCCAGAATGGCTGTATCTGCTCACAGCTCCACCAACAATGCATCAGTGTCCCAGCCCTCCCACAACCCCTCCAACATTCATCATTAACTTTTCCTGTCATTTTAGCCAATCTGACAGGTGTGAAGTGGTATCTCAGGGTTGTCTTGATTTGCATTTCTCTGATCAATAGTGATTTGGAGCACCTTTTCATATGACTATAAATAGTTTTAATTTCATCCTCTGAAAATTGTCTGTTCATATCCTTTGACCATTTATTGATTGGAGAATGGCTTGAATTTTTATAAATATGAGACAATTCTCTATATATTTTAGAGATGAGACCTTTATCAGAACCCTTAAATGTAAAGATAATTTCCCAATTTATTGCTTCCCTCCTAATCTTGTCTGCATTGATTTTGTTTGTACAAAAACTTTTTAACTTAATATAGTCAAAGTTATCTATCTGGTTTTCAATTAAAAGTTCCAGTTCTTCTTTGGACATAAATTTATTCCATCTCCACAGGTCTGAGAGGTAAACTATATTATGTTCCTCTAACCATAAGTAGAATTTTTAAGGAAAGTTAAATATATAAGTAGAAGGCATTATTGTTCCAAA
Organism: Myrmecobius fasciatus; assembly: GCA_023553655.1. Taxonomy (NCBI): domain Eukaryota; kingdom Metazoa; phylum Chordata; class Mammalia; order Dasyuromorphia; family Myrmecobiidae; genus Myrmecobius; species Myrmecobius fasciatus. Next base: position 62,571 of record JAJPUD010006197.1, read on the forward strand.
GGTGATTTTCATTTCTATGGGGAAAGTAAAAATTTTTTTAAAAGAATCATTTGGATATAAATTTTGCCTTGTATAGTCATTTGCTATTACTGGTAGTTTAGGTCTAACTAGCCTTTGTTTAAATTAAATTGTTAAGAATTAGAGCTCATGTATATAGATTTGTAATACATAATTTTGGATAAGTTTCTTACTCAAAATCTTACATAAAATAAGATTTTAGTCACAATCAAGTTTGACTTAGTTCAACCTTGTGAGGCTTGAACAAAGACATCTGGAGGGTCATTCTGAGCATCCCAAACTAGACCAAGAAAATCTCTGCTACTGGAGATAATCCCAAATCATTGTTTGTGTTGTCAAGCAAAAACTGAGAAAGGTGAAATGGAGCTATTTTTAAAAACTGAAGATATAAAGAATGTACAAAGTAGTGAAAATTAATTAAAACTTTGAGATTCCAAAAAAACCCAAGAATAATAACTGAAAACTAAAACCTACTTGTAGTTTAGTGAATATTAAAAAACTTGATGGTAGCATTTGTTAGTGGAAAGATTAGTGATCTAGGTAATAGGATCCAGTTTTTGTTTCACTCCTCATATTGGATTATTGGTAGCCCACTTGAGCTTTCTGTACTGAGTAATATTTCAGTGTAATTATACAAACCAACAACCCAACCAGAAGATCAAATGATGTCTTTCTGAAATAGTCAGTTAGTCAACAAGCACTTATTAAGAACATACTATATGCCAGGCATTGTGATAGATTATATGCTTAGTACATAATAGTAGAAGACTTCATCTATCTTAACATCTATTAGAGTTCTCCCAATAATAAAAGGAGAATTGGGAATATCTTCATAGCTTAGGTTAATAATGGTATCATCTATAAGAATAAAAATAATGCATGATTAAAAAGTTTTTTTTCCAAAGTTAAATGACTTAGTTTGGGGATAAACAAGCTATGGGCCAAGGACCAAAGTTGGCCCACCACCTATTTTTGTATGAATAGAAAGCTAAAAATGAGTTTTACATTTTAAAATAAAGTTCCATTGCATTTAAAAGTACAAAAGAATCATGGCTTGCTAACCATTCAAAAGTAGATAGCAGACTAGATTTGGGAAAAGTATAATTTGAGGTATTCCTGAAATAATTTTTCTATATTGAAGAGCTTTGAAAATATGTAATCATGCATATACAAAAGGCTAATATTTGTATTATTAGAAGTAAGAGACATGTAAGATAATAAGTAATAAATGCCTCAAATCATCTAAATTGTTTTTGACATGAAATAAAATCAACATTCAAGGCTATTTTAACTTTAAAATAATTTAAAAATCTAATAAAAAGTATATGTGTTTTTAAACCAAGATTCTTATGCTATGCAAATCTTTTGAACAATATTATATAAAGGAAAAAGGATATAGAGTTTTCCAATGAAGGAGAAAATATGTAATGATTAACATCTTTATATTAGTATCCATATTATATATAGGATCTTTCATGGGAAATTAAGATGGTTTCTTAAAATAATTCATAAAAACATAGTACTTCAAGATACTAATATTTTTGTAAGTTTCATAGGAAAATTTTAGGTTGTCTTTGTCATAGTCTCAGATCCTATTACTGACATTATTTGTGTAACCTTAAACAAGTCACTTAATTTCACTTGGGATTCAGCTCCTTCTTTGGTAAAATGAGGAGGTTAGATTAGATTACAAGAACTTCTTTCTAGCTCTTGATCTATGATATTTCGATCAAGTAGCCTGTCTGATATGACTTCAAAAATTTCTGAACCATTTTTTTCTCCCATCAGTTTGACATAGTTAATAGCATTTTAATAATTTCTTCTGTGTCATCATGCTGTCCTCATAAGGACCTTATTAAAATATATTTATGTTGGCAGGAGGAGGGACTGATCTTATCCTATTAACCCAAGCATGTGCCTATATTTGTCAGATTATTCAGCTATAATCTTGAATATCCAATAGAAATATCTGAAGTACGTTAGATACAGAGATTAAAAATCTTAAAACTGTCCATTTAGCGTGGAGTAGATTTTGTCCAAAATGGTTTTCTGATTGGCATGAAAATAGCAAGATTATGATGAAGATATGTGAACCATTCATCCAGCCAGGAGGACAAGTGATGATTCCCAGAAACATTAATTCAATAGTCCCCAAATATATATTCAACTTTTACTATATGCCAGGTGCTATTAGACCATAAAGCCTGGATCACATCCTACTAGTCAGGGACTAAAACTATGCTGACATCTATAGGTGTTCTCTCTGTGACAAAAGCAGAACAGATAATGTATTCTGGAAATACTTTAATATTTAAATATCTTAATATTATTCTTCAAATGGTGGAGATGACAACAAGGGGAAATGCTCTTCTAAACCCTATTGAGACCAGTAAAGAAAAACTGGTTGCTAAAATAGAATTAATTGCATAAGAGAAATGTTTATTCCTTTGTAGAATTCATAACAAAGAAAGGAAAGAAAACAAGCATTTACTCAATATCTATGATGTGCCAGGTACTGTGCTAAGCACTTTACTAATATAATCTTGTTTGATCTTCACAGTAACTGTGGGAGGTGCTATTATTATAATTATTTTCTAGTTGAGGAAACTGAGGCAGGCAGAGATTAAATGATTTTTTTCAAGAGTCACATAACTAGTAGATGCCCGAGGTCAGATTTGGACTCTGGTGTTCTTGACTCTCGGGCTTAGTGCTCTATCCATTGCACTACCTAGTTGCCTTTAATTCCCAGAAAAAATTCTCAGGAAAGCCAAGTAGTCAGGTATACACTATAGATTTTTTTTGGGAAAGATATTTTAAAATTTTCAAAGAAGGAAAATATAAGATTTCATGACTTAAACATATATCTTGGAAGTTATACCAATAGGAATGACGACTCTCAGGAAATAAATTATTTTTCTCTTTCTCTTTTATAGCCTCTGTTTTTATTGGAAATAGTGACTTCAAAACTAAGATTCTGTGGTGAATAGTACCATACTTGGAGATAAGAGGCCCCCAAATGTCAGAGAAGATGTGAAAGATTTTCTAACCATTTAATAACCCTACATAACATCACAGAAGTGCCAAAATGGTGACCCTGCATTATCGGAGGCTTTATCAACAGAGAACATGTGCCAACAGGTTCAAAAATATACTAACAAAAGAAATAACCAATGAATCTGCTAAAAAGAATAAAAGGGAGGAGATCTCAGATGCAGCTTAACTTGAAGCAGGAAGTACATATTACATGTACTTAATGAATTAAATAATTATTTTATTTAAACAAATAAATCAAATTAAAAAATAAACTTAGTTAATTAAATTTTTGGGGGAGAGAAATTCAAGGTAGGAGACTAAAGGAAATGGACAAGACTATTGTTCAGAGGATGAGGGACTGATATTGGAGTGGTGGGAAGAAGGCAAATCTATCCAATTCTTATTTTACACTTATTTTCTCTACCACAGAGAATAGTATACACAATGGAAAAGAAAGAATGTAAATTGCTAAGGGTAGTAAATGAAGTATTAACTGTCTTCAGTGAATTGCTGTCATAAATAATCTCATCATTTTAATAGACAATAAACTTAATATGACTGATATGCTTATAAAAAAGCCAATGAGCTCTTAGGATGCATTATAAGAAGCACAGTGCCCAGGAAGAGCAATCAAATTGCTACCTTCTAATCTGCTCCGATCAAATGATAAATACAGTACTGTGTTCAATTCATAGGCACATTATTGATAAACTATAGTCCAGAAAAGGGTAACTGGGATAATGAGAGGATTGGTGATTAGATGAAGTTTAAACTGAGAATTGATAAACAGGGACATAATGATTCCTTAAGTATTTAAAAGGCTGGCAGGTAAAATAATTGTTGCATTTGGTTTCAGGAACAGCTGGTAGTAGTTCCACAGAACAGATTTGGTTTTGCTATAAGTAAACTCTTTCTAGATTCTAATCTAAAATTATGACTAGTCCAAAGTAGAGTCTACTCCAGGTGACAATGGGTTTCATTAAACAGAGTCTGGAAGACCACTTGTCACCAATATCATAGAGGTGATCCTATTTATGTACAGGCTGCACTTAGGAGTCTCTGAGGTTTCTTCTAATTCTGAGTCACTATAATTTCAGCTTCATTTATTTTATACACTTAGTTTATTTAAACTCAAATTCAAGACTTTATACGTATTAAATTTCATTCTATTAGTTATTCTGCCAATCTATTCTGTTGATAATTTTCTGAGTACTAATATAACCATTCATATAGATATATTATTTATATAATCATCAAAATAATAATTATAATATTTACATATCGCTTTGTAAAGAACTTTACATATATCACTTCATTTGGTTTTCACGAAGAACAATATAAGCATTTGCTACTTTAGATTATATATTTTGTTTTTTTTAATGTATTTTTCATAAGTATTATATAACAGATTTTTTGGTTTGAGAGTATAGGTAGTTGTGGCTTTCCAGAATCTAGTCATTCAGCTTGTTGCAACAGGGACTGCATGTTTATTTATTAAGTTGTCCATTAGGAAAAAGTAATGTTATATTTTGAGGACTGATTCTATACTGCTGTGCACCCAGTAATTAACACAATTCTAAACAAACATGCTCTGTTGGCTTAATCTTCAATTCTAACACTGCACTATGAGAGAGATGATTACATGGTACCCCAGTCGAATGATCTGCCCATCCTATTTTTTTTACATGGCACTTGAGTTTTATGTCTTTGGGAACAGTTTTCTGATAACAAATGTATTTTTAAGTTTCTCAAATAGCCCATTGCTGGAAGACCTGGCAAAGGGAATCTTTCTTCTTCATTCTGGCTGAACTCTTGGGAATCTTAGCTCATTCCAGATGGTGAGCCTCAGCTGCTCTATGAAACAGGTAAAAAAAAACACACCATTTCAAATTTGGCTGCCAGCTCTGTGCTTCCACAACAACAGGTGTTAATGCCTTTTAAAAACCATCCTTATAAATTATGATGTCTGTTGTATTATATTTGATTTGGAGACAAAGGAAGTTGTACTTTCTGGAGAAAGAAGTAGTGTTTATCATCTTATTAGTGCTCAGTCTTTAAATCATAAAGAATATAATTGGAATTATCTTTCTCTTAAGATAAATAGAACCACATGCAATTCTTGTGGTGGGCCAGCAGAGATGATGTTTATTAGTTGTGCCATCTAAATCTTCAGAGATGGGCCAATCATTGGCAAAATCTATGAGGTGTCATTATTATGATCATTTTAAGGGTAAATTGTTTGACCTTGGTTGTCAACACGGTCACACACTGAGCAATCTGTGGCTTTTGAGCTGTCCAGCTGTATTGGCCATCTTCATAACTAACATAATTCAGCATGCTTCAGTTATTTTTTGGCATTAAAATGACTGGATTCAATCCATGGTCCTGCATCTGATTGATTACTTGGCAGTTGTTACATTCAATCCAGACAATTGCAAGTGCCCAATCATTGATTGGCCCTAGATATCTACTTCACATGGTTGTTTTGAGGATCGAGTAAGATAATGTATGCAAAGAGTCCTCCTGTTTGAACCAATAATTATAATGATAGTTAATATTTATTCTGGCCATGCTTCTCTATAGTAGGCCTCTACCCTCAGTTTATTTAAACTCAAGTTTAAAACTTTATATTTATACCTATTAAATTTCATTCTATTAGTAATTCTACCATCCTAGTGTATTGAGAACTTTCTAAATATTAATACTAATTTAGCCTTTCATTTAGCTTATATTCTTTATGTGACCATCAAAATGATGATTAATAGTATTTATATCCTAAGCACTTTATATATATCACTGCATTTAATTCTCACAAAAAAGCTAAGGACCTATATAACCTCATTTGATTCTCACAAAGAAACTAAGGGCAATATAATCGTATTTATATTCCACTTTGCAAGGCACTTTACATATATCACTTCATTTGATTCTCACAAGCCACTTCAGGATTGTTTATTGTGTATTGATTATGTATTGAAAGAAAATAGATCCAAGAAAATCACTGTTTTGTGTGGACAGGATGATGGTCACTTACAATACAAAGAAGATCTAGCTCTGACCATTTCTTGTTTTAGTTCTGTTTTCTCTGCCAAGGAGAATGACTTTTGTGCTGGAAATGGAAAAAAAACAATAGTTAATAGGTAATTGGTACTAATTTGTAATAAGAAATCATAAGGGACCATCTACTGTCCTTAATTAATTCAAGTAACCTATTACAGATGAACTACATGTTCAGGTACTTCAACATGTAGTTGGTGTGAGCATTGTCACTATCAATGATTTAGATCTAGAAGTAACCTTAGAGATTATTGAATTCAATGGTTTCATTAAAAAAAAAGTACAGACAGATTATGCAGATTGAGTATCTTTCCAAAAATCACCTAAAAATGTCTAAGGCAGGATTTAAACCTACAGTTTCCTGACCCCAAGTCCTACACTCTAGCTATAACTCCAGATTACTATTGTGAGATATAGAAGACAAATCAGGAATTACAGAACTAAGGAAGAGCAAATGTTTCCCCAGTTTTTTAAAGGAAGAGAGCAGAATAGTCTATAAATTATGGATCTTTGGTTAGACTCAGCAGGATTTCCCATTTGTCATCAAAAAATGAAAAAAAATTAAATGCCCATGTGCTGTATTATAAGCTGTATTTTGTGCATGATAACAAATTGTGCATTTTTCAATTCTAAATTGCTCTATCATTTTCTGATAGAGCAATTGATTAAATGAACCTAATACTTATTTATTTATTTATTTTTATTAAAGCTTTTTATTTGCAAAACATATGTATGGGTAATTTTTCAACACTGACCCTTGCAAAGCTTTCTGTTACAAATTCCCCCCCCCAGTCCCCACCCTCCCCTAGATGGCAGGAAGTCCACTGCATGTTAATTATATTAAAATACTTGACAAGTCGAATATATGTATACATGTTTCCATACTTATCTTGCTGTGCAAGAACAATCGTATCTACATGAACAAAAAATATCTGAGAAAGGAAACCCAATGCAAGCAAACATCTATAGAGAGCATGAAAATATTATATTGTGTTCCACATTTCACATCCCTCTCTCTGGGTGTATATGGCTTTCTTCACTGAACAATTGGAACTGGTTTGAGACATTTCATTGTTGAAGAGAGCCATGTCCATCAGAATTGATCATCATATAATCTTGTTGTCACCATGTATATTGATCTCCTGGTTCTGCTCATTTCACTCAGCATCAGTTCATGCAAGTCTCTCCAGACATCTCTGAAATCATCCTGCTGGTTGTTTCTTATAGAACAATAATATTCCATGACATTCATATACCATAATTTATTCAGCCACTCTCCAATTGATGGGCATCCATTCAGTATAGTTTCTAGCCACTACAAAAAGAGCTGCCACAAACATTCTTGCACATGTGGGTCCCTTTCCCTTTGGGATATAAGCCCAATAAAAACACTGCTGAGTCAAAGGGCATGCACAATTTGATAATTTTTTTGAGCATAGTTCCAAATTGTTCTCCAGAATAGTTAGATCCAATGAACCTAATATTAAAAAAAATTATTATTGTTAACATATTTAAAAAAGACACATGAAAAATATATTCCATATGTCAGGAAAATCTGAATATATGTCCATATTTAAAATAAAAAAAATTAAGCTCAAGTAAATTTAAGAATAAAAGCCCCTTAATTACTTACTTTTACTTTCTCCAGCAGCACTAGCTTGTCCAAGGATGAGGCAGTCACTGATGCAGATTTACTCAAGTAGGATCAAATGACCTAACAGTTCCAACACTTCTACCTTACCACATCTCCTCTGACAGCAAGAAATCCTACTTGTAAAGTAATTTCTTTGACATTGTGTCTCTTAATGACCTTGTTAAAATTAAATGTTACATCAGCTCATTATCATATTAGCTGAGATTGGGCTCCCCAAGGAATGGTGATAGGAACTTCTCGAACACACTTTAATGGTATAGCTCTGGGTTTATTTGCATTCCCCTAGGCAATATTTACTACTATGAGATTATTAGAGGCTCAGGATTGTGTCATTCAGGTATCTAACATCTGTTCTACTGGAGTGTTTCATCACCGTTGCCAGATGCTCAAACTACTCCATGGGGAATGTTTCTAGGACATATTATATACTCAGGTTATTGGCAGGACAGTAGGTTGATGGGTACCTTTCTCAATGAGCTGCCTTAATTCTTAACCACCCACACAATCTTGCAATTCAGATTTAATCTGAAGGCAAAATATATCCTTCCGGAGAATCACTTTAGACAAATCATCAATAGTCTCAAATTGCCCAAGATCTGCACCCGAACAACTAAAAACCAGCACACTGGCTCACAGCAACACTTTCCCGGCTTTCACAAAATTACTTCATTCTCTAATTATATTCTCTATGTTCCAAACCAGAATTTGCTTCCCTTTCTCCATAAGAATTTAACAATTGCTACGTATACACAAACTCCCTGAAGTCGCTCCTCTTCCGTTAGTGAGGGGCAATTAGAAAGATATCTTGATGTTCTTTGGAATCTAGATATCAGACTGTGTAAGCAAATCTTATTCCCAAAATCTGGCTCAAAGATCTTTTTTCAAAATCTATCAAATGGAAGTTGGAACAGGTGTAATCAATTAATTAAGTGAACATTTATTAAGATTCTCTGTTTTAGGATCCATGGGAGCTTCTGGAGTCACAAAGACAAAATGAAAATAGTCTCTGTCTTCAAAAAGGCTATGGTCTAGTTTGAGACTCTACTATCCTTCCAAAATATTAATCACATTAGCCCTGGCACCATACCTCATTAGGATGCTCTGATGAAGGGAGAGAGCTTCATTCAGAATCCTCACCTGAGGATGAGGTCCAGGTCAGATATCTCTTCATTTCCTACCTTGCTGCACTCTTTTGGACTTCATAATTCTCCTTCCCACCAGGTATCTGCCCTTCTGTACCTTAGATTGTCCCCTCTCCCAATTAGATTATAAAATCCTTTCTTTTTTTGTACTTGTATTCCTACTACTTAACTGGGTTCTTGGCACAAAATAGGCACCTGATCATTATTTACTGAATGACTCACTGAATGAATGAATGAAATCTCTGGGAAGTCACTTAGCCTCTGCATTTCAGGTAACTAATTTTATTTTTTTTGAAAGATGATTTGTCCAGATTGTCTTCATAACCCTTAACTAGTGTAGTGAATAGGACACTTAATTTGGAATAAAACCAACCAAACAAACTTGAGTTTGAATACCAATGCAAGATTTACTAACTGAAGACTTCTGGGATAGTGCTTAATTTTTCTCTGCCTCAGATTCCTATTCTGTAAAAAGAGAAGTTGGGATTGTTAGCTTTTAGGATAGCTTTTGCCTCTCAATTTATGATCCTATGATCATATAGAACTAATATGTATGTGGTATACTTTGATAGGGTAAATTATTTGTTTAAATCAAGAGAAGTGTAAAGTTTGGGATGATCTCTGGGAGAAATTCCCAGAGTGAGGGGCTTCTGAATAATTAGGGTGTGAAACAATTGGTTTGTGTGGTAAGAACAAAAAGTAGAAAGTGAGGAGTGGAAAACACAAGTGAGTGGTGGTACTGAGGACAAATTATACCTTTTCCACAACTTTGCCTCAGTTACTACTATCAGTAACCAAGCATGCTTTCCCTTCATACAAAGCTTTATTTATTGCAGAATAAATCAATGAAAAGAGCATTCAGAAGTCATTTATTGCAATTATTATTTTCCCCATTTTCTCCCACTACTTCCATTACCCACACTAAGTGCCTGCTTAAAACTCCTTCAGTCAGCCATCACTGAGAAGCTCAGCTAGTGCAAGGATCAGCTTCAGAAGCTCTATGTAGATGCTTTGCAATTAAAAAAAGCCACAAGTTAAAATTCAAAAGGACAATAAATTGGTTTTTTTTTTTTGATAAAGATTCAAATGAAATGGTGGAAAGAGAAGTAGAGCAGGAGTTAGCAAAGTTTGTCAAATCACATCATCTCTGGTCCCTTGTTTTCTCTATGATGAAATTAAAAATTTGAACAAGATCTGCTATAGCTTTGGATCTTTTTGTGGCTAAAAGTCCCTAAAACTTCTTCTTATTCTAAAATTGAAAAAATTAGTTTGAGTGTCAATTTAGCAACCTATAAACTGTGATATTTGTACAAAAGGAGATATAGCCATGTGACACCTAATAAAAAGGAATTGCATTCATTAATTGAGAACAGGTGGGACAAAACAAAGAATAGGAGTCTCAGAATCATCCTGTGGGTGTAAATGATGGGATGTCGGCTAATGTTGTGGATGGCATGGGCTGTTTCAAAGTCAGAGGGATCAAGATAGCAACTGACAAAAAAAGAGACCATTCATCATCATTCACTAGATTTCCCTTGTGTGATTGATCCCCACTTGCCCAAGAAACCAGAAAAAAAAGTGAAAAGAGATGCAAGAAAAGTCAAAGTAGCACTTCATAACTCAATGGGTTATTGTGAGGAAAGTTTTTTGATGAATATGTTGTTATATTAATGAGGATCTCATGTACTAGAAAAAAAATTATAAAATGGCTTTGAGCTCTTTCAGCCCTCTGCTGAGTTTCTTCTGTTTCTATAGTGATGATGATGGTATGGTGGAAAAGAGTGTATGTGATGTCAATAATTATAGTTTTAGACAACCTAACATTATAACTATTAGACCTGTTAATAACTTAACTTTTAGTCCTCTTCATGTAAGACCTTTATCTGAAACTCCATGTTAAAGTTTTGATGTTACCTTATTGGAGGAACTGCATTCAATATATACATTAATTATTTTCCTTATAAGTGGAAGCACAAATAAGCATGACTTACTCAAATTTATAATATTCAAATAATATGAAGTACTAATTAGTGTCTGACCCTAGGCTTTGTGTCAAAATTTGGTTGGTGCAAAGACTACAAACAGCCACAAAACTATTACCTGAATCTCATTTTGAATGAAGAAGAAATTGAACCTTCACAGTGAACAAATTTCCAAAGTTTATATTGAATGAATAAAATATTAGAGTAATGTAAAATGTTAAGAAAATTTAAAGAAAACATTAATGAATCTAGAGAGTTATTATGACAGTCCATTGGAGGAAAATCCATTTTTCTCATGTTTTTAATGAAATAGTACTGTTCATTTTAACCACTATTTTTTTCTATTAAATTATTTTTAATATACAATTATGAAAAAAGTTTCCAAAAGTTATAAATGTTCTACTTTCCATCAACTTATCAAATATTATATGTTGATTTAGTACTTAACTCATGGAGAATGATAATTTATCTTCCTATTTGGGAATTCACATTCATCTTATCAGTTATTCTTTTTCTTTGTCTGACTCACACTGTCAGAAAGAAAATTAATTTCAAATAATAGCATTTGCTTAACAAGGCCAGTTATGTTTACATTATAAATTAATAAGTCAAGTTAGCAGATATCTATTAAGTCCATGTCAGAAGCCCAGAGATATGCCAGATGTTGTGAGGGAACAAGAAGTATTAGACATTACCTACCCTCTAGAAACTTACAATTTTGTGAGGATATGGGACTTGCAAGAATTGTCAGAAAACAATGGATAGAATATTGACAATATATAATCAGGACTGAATGGAACTGACTAAAATTGGTAAAAGGATTTTTTTTTCAAAATCTGTTTATTTCTTTATTCTGATTATTTCTAAGTGCAAGCTACTATTTTGCATTAAGCTATCAGTTAGTATATCAAATAGTACAATGGGTTATTTGTGTAATTTCAAAAACAGATTTCAATTTGGATAAGTAAGATCCTTTTGAATATTATATTACAAATATGTAAAAGAAGACAGATATGAAAAAGAATAGAGTATTTATAGTATGACATTCAATTTGATTCCACAAGCATTTATTATGCTCCTTTTTAGAAGTATACATTCCTCCCCAATTTCCTTGGCAATATTATGATTAATACCTAATATACTCCAGTTGTTTGGTTGTTGAAAGTGCAACAAAAGAATCTAAGCTTCTATCTTCTACATCACTGTTTCAGAAATATATCTAAATTGGTATTTTGGAACTTTCTAAATGTTCCTAAATTAAAATTTGGAAATTTAGAAGAAAATGGCAGCTATATCTTGAGTTTTGACATAATGCCAAACCTTAATGATATCAATAGAAAATGCAATTTTGCATTTCAATAATGATTTAGACGCCATGTGCAAAAGTCATTGTTCCTAGCTTGCGATACAATGATAGGAAAGCCATAATTCCTCAAAGCTGCACGTTTTGTTAGAATTTATCCATGAGATTTATGTATTCCCTTCCTGAGAGGTATAAGAATCAGAATGATTAATGGGAGGATGAGACTTGATGGCGATTATGTATGGAGTTAATGACCATTTGGGAATGGGTGGTGAGCAAATTTAATAACTGATTTAATTACCTGTTACTGTTTTGCCACTCTGTTTCATCATGGTTACTTGGCTTGGTAAGATTAAAGAATCATCAATGGGTCTTCATCATTTGATGATTTGAAAAGACAAATACTTCAAAAGTTTCATGGACATGAGGAAGGAAACATATTGAGGGACCCCTCCACATTATATATGTGGTGACATGCTGGATGATAGATAACAGTAAACAGATTCAATTTTCTCCATTTCTTCCCTTAGGGGGAAAAGGGAATCCAAGTGTCCTGGTATCTAATCCCATGGCTTTTCTATTTTACCACATTGTGGATCAAATATTTAAAAAAAATTGGGCAAGAATTCTAGGTTACTCTGTTTTTATAAAAGATTTTTTTTAAAAGGGTTTTTGTTAATATCTATAGCTTTGCTGCCACACAGGTTAATTACTTTGCCTTATTAATTGTGGTAACATTTAGATTCTGAGATTGTATAAGGGAAGTCAGATTAAGAAGCGTGGGAGGCTTTCAAGCATTAAATTCTGATGATGGAAACAACTAATTCTGATTAGGTAAAAAAGAAAAAGTCTCTAAAAGGACAAACATGGCTTCACTAAAAACAATCTCAGATTTTAAAGAAGACGTGCACAAGAGATAAAAGCAGAGACAGGTAGCTGAGGATGAATACAAAACAATGTCATGGTCCAATAAGAATGTCAGAAAGACTTATTCTCAGAGTAAACTAAGCCTTGAAATAAATGGTAAGGCAACAACAAGAATTTTGTAGTTATATTGGGAACAAGAAGAAGAATAAGGAGGGAGTAGGAGGCTGTGCATGTATGGAATGATAGATGCTAGTGGGCCACAGGAACAAGACATAACTATTCAACATCTTTTCCTTTTGTTTTCTCTACCAAAAGAGATAAGAATAGACAGGATATACTGAAAAAGTTAATATGAAGTCAAGATACAACATAGATAAACGGATGGTGAGAAAATAACTGACTGTCTCAAGTAATTAAAAGTCATATAGCCCAAATAAATTACATCACAGGTAACTGAACAACACAATTCAAATGCTAAAACACTGATGGTGAGCATTTAATAATTATCAATACATTTTGAAAGGTTGAAGACAGGTAAATTCTGTGCTGATTTTCAAAAGAGAGAAGATTAAAATCTTTAAAGTGATAATAAGTGAAATTTGCATTTATTCTTGGTAATATTCTAGAATGCTTAAATAAAGAGATTTTTTTAAAGGATAGAGACAAAGTATAGTACAGTGGTTGATGAGTCCAGCATAAGTTCATTAAGAATAAGTTATGGCATTGGTACTTAATGTATTTTTTGATCATGTTCCTAGATGAGTAAGTCAGCAGAGTGCTTTAAATATAGTATACTCTATTTTATATAGTCTTTCAGCAAGTTGAAGAAATAGATCACAAAAGTCATTTGGATTTGGAATTGGTTGAATGATCACATCCATAGAGTTGTGAAAAATGAAAGTTATATAAATCTAGAAGTCAGTGGAATGACAGAGTTGACTTGGTATTATTTTTTTTCTTTTGAATTTTTAAATTCTAAATTCTCTTCTTTCTCCCCCTTCTTTTGCTTAGTGTTGAAAATCAAGAAAAATGATATGATGCAATGATACCCATTATGTATATGAACTCAAAAATATATAGTTCTATACTAGCTGTGTTATGAGGAAAAGGGTAAGAAAAATAAAGAAAATATGTTTCAGTCTGTAATGAGTCCATTAGTTTTCTCTCAGGAGGTGGATAGCATTTCATATCTTGGGTTCTTTGGGAATGTCATATATCACTAAATAGATTAGGATTGCTAAATTTTCCACAACTTATTATTGTTACAATCTTGTTATTATTGTTCACTTCACCTTGTATTGGTTATATAATCTTTCCCATATACCCTCCAACATTTGTCATTTTCCTTTTCTGTCATTACAATCAACTTGTTGGGTGTGAGAGGGCATCAGGGGTGTTTTCTTATTTTCTCTATTAATGATTTAGGTAATTTTCCATATGACTATTCATAATTTTGATTTCTGAAACTCACCTGTTTATGTCATTTGATTATCAATTGGGGAAAAGCTTTTTTCTTTTTAAATATAAATTTGGCTCAGTTCCCTCTAACCTGGAGGAATGAGATCTTTATCAGAGAAACTTTATGTATTTTTCCCCCATCCACTTTTTTACATGCCTTCTAATTTTGGTTGTATTCATTTTATTTGTATGAATTTAAAAAAAATATTTGATTAATCAAAATGATCAGTTCTACCTTTCATGAACCTATCTCTTACTTGGTTATTAACATTTCCCTTATCTAAAGAAGTCATGGATAACATTTTCCATACTCTCCTAATTTGCTTAAGATATTCTTGTTGTGCTTGTGTTCAATCTGCATTTTTTCCCTTTGAGGCTTTGCTTGTAAATGTTTTCAAGTCATTTTTTTCTGAGTTTGTATCTTGAACTTCCTTGCCACCATAATAGTTTTTATGATCACTTTTATTTTCGTTATTTGTTAATTTTCCCAGCTTGTTTCTTGTCTTTGGAATTTATATTAAAATTGGTCTCTGCTCACCTCTTGAGGGGATGACTGGTCTAAACTTCTGTCTTTTATTTCCTTCTCCTGTTTTTGCAACTCATACTACTTTGGCTGTTCCAAAGTAGGATGATCTGGGGAAAGATCAGGTCACTGCCCTCCTAATCTGGACTCTAGTTTTCCCCCAGGCAGAATATTTGGAACCTATTTCCTCAAGAGAGTGATCTCTCTTCTCTAGTTTGGAACTGCAACTCAGAACTTGGTTATAGGTGAGAGAGTTGCTAAGTTGTACCTGATATTGTGCTCAGTATAAATTCAGGGATTAGCTGGGATCTTGCTAATAAGAGGTTCAGTCATCTTGCCATCCTTGGGTACTCCCCCAGTCAATGCCATTTTCTTTGCACCAGATTACTGGCCAGCCTCCATCCTAGTGCCTGCAGATTCCTCTTTTTGTATTTTAAATCTGCCCTCACTGTGATTTTTTTCTTGATTTTCCTCTTCAGAATATAGTATTGTGTCTTGTATGGTAATTTTGTAGAAGAAATTTTGAGAGAGGTTTCAACAGATGACGCTGTTGAATTGCATCATGGTCAGATCATATTTGAAGTACTATGCTCAATTCTGGGTGCTCCATATTAGGAAGTCCATTGATAGGCAGAAGTGCATCCAGATGAAGGTAATTAAGATGCTGACAGAAATTACACCATGTAATCCAAGAATAGATATAAGAAATTGGAGATTCTTAGACTAGGAAAAAAAAGACAAGAGATCTATGAAAACTGTTCAAATATAGGAACCATAAAAGGAGAATTAGAATTATTATATATATATATATATTCCAAATAGCATAACTATGTCAGTAACTTGATAAGAAATTTTAGCTCAATATAAAGGAAAATTTAAAAATTTAATAATCATATTTCTTCAGAAATATAAAACTTTGTGTAGAAAATAATGAGTTTTCTTCTGGCGATCTCTAGCAGAAGCTGAGTGACGAGTCATGGGACTTGGTAAAAGTAAGAGTTCTTTTAGGTGATCTCTGAGTTCTCTTATCCCTCTAGACTCCTATAGATCTATCTTACATAGGGTATTTCTTGGCTTCTTAGCTTTCCTTTGTTGAAATAGTGGTATAACACTATTCTTATAGGAGAAAAAGTAAATAAACTAAGTGATTTGTCCACGATCACATAGGGAGTCAGAGTCTAAATTTGGATTTGAACTTCCATCTTCCTGATGCTAGATCTTGTGATCTATCCACTGTGATAATTGGTGGCACAATTAAGGACTGGAATTCACATTTTCGATTCTACTTAGTTCCATTGTTCCTTTTATTCCACTAGTCTGAGTATCTTAGGGAAAAATGAGTTTGAAATCAACCAGGATGCATTATGAACAGCCATGCTTTTCACAAAGCTATCAGCTAGTAGGAAAAAAAAAAAAACAACAACAACTGAAAGATGAGTGCAAATACAACTGGACTTGGTCAAATTATAATTCAAGTCTGTATTCTAAGAACTTGTCCTAGTTTGGGAGCTATGATTGCTCCCAGTATTATGCTATAAGGTATTTACATCCCAATGAAAGGGTGTGTATATGACTCACTAACATGCTAGAAGGCATGATCAGCATCTGGACTATCATCCAAGAAGATGAGTCAGTTCTTCCTCTCTTCTATAATTATCTAAGTATTATAGGGTTATCCTGGGAAGTATAGTTTGTTCTTAAGGGTTCATTCCTTCTCCAGATTGGTCTCTAAAACAAGGTACTTGAATTTATGCTCCGTTTCAGGCAAGTTTGGGTAGAGAACAGAGTCCTCTGGGTCAATTAAGAATTATTTGGATCTTTTTGAGTACAAAACTCTGAGTTTCCAAGATTGAATGAGCGTTGCATGCTACAACATAAACATATCAAATAATAACTATTCTTTGGCAGTTTCATTTATACAATTTGTAGCTTCTTCAGTATGTACTCCAGCAATATAGTTGGTGAACTTTAATACATGCATTAGGGAAAGAGTTGTATAAGAATTGTGGTCATACCTTCCTAGCAAAACTTGTTCCTCATCTTCATTAAAGCCTTTTGAAAATTTGAAAACACATATCATGATAGCCCCAAGACTGCCCCTTTATTAAGTTAAACATGGCTACTTCTGTTAACTAATTCTAGGGGGAACCTCTTTGTGGAGCTAAGTGTTAAAATTTCAATATGAATTGAAAATTCATCCCCCCCCAAGAGCCAAATGTTAAATACTTATCAGCACATTCCCATAAATTTCATATAATGTATATATATATATGTATATATATATATATATACATATATATATAATCTCTGGATGCTTCCTCTTCTCAATGTCCTTCATAAACCATGGTGCCCGGAATTGAATATAGCCCTCCTGAAGAGGCTTTTTTTCCTCTCTATTGCTGCTTTTAATACGGTGGCAGATTACATTAGCTTTTATTGACTGCAGCTTCACTCTTGACTCATATTGAGCCTGAAGTCACTATTTCAGATCAACTCTTATCTAAACATTACTAGCCCATCTTGTAAAAGTGACTTTAGTAACTAAGTGCAAGAATTTTACATTTATTTCTCATGAATTATATTTTATTAGATTCATTCCAAATGTTCTAGCCTATCAAGATCTTTTTGAATATTGATTCTGCCATCTAGTGTACTAGCAAACCCTCCCAGATCTGTGTCACTTGAAAGTTAGATGAACATACCCTTTTCATATAGGTTACTTTATCCAGTCACAGATAAAGAAAAAATGTCAGCATAGAGTCTAGAAAGTAGTCCTCTAGAAATCTCATGCCAAGTTGACAGTAAACCACTAACATCCATTCTCTGAATAACAAGAAATAAACAGTAATTATTTGTGCTTTAAGGTCCGCAAATTACTTTACACATGTGATCACATTTGGACTTTGAAAAACAACACTGTAAGTAACATTGGTGCCTTTATCACTATATTTTATAGATAAAAAATTGAGACTAAGCAAGGTCAAGTGATTTGCTCAAGATCATATAGTTACTAAGAGTCTGAGACAGAATTTGAAGTCTTCCGGACTTCGTCTAGTTCTTGATCCACTGTTCCATGTATTTGCCTTCGAATCTGGCTAACCAGTATCCTAAATCCATCTGATTCCATTATCATCTATTTCACATTCTTTCATCTCCATAATAAATAGTATGGGATACTTTGTCAAAAGCTTTGCTAAAGGCTAGACAAATTATTTCCATGATGTTCCCATTTATTTCACTCTTACTCATCACTCCTTCTTCTACCATACATAGTCAAGCAGAAACAATCTTACATGTCAAACCTTCACCTAGGAGGAGGAGGAGGAGGAGGTGGAGAGCAATTACATATTCTAATTGTCAGGTTTTCTAGTCTCACTTCATCTGATCCTCATAGGACATAGTCTTAATGTCCTTCACTCTTTTCTAGATTGTTGTAGCTTCCATATGTATTATTCCTTAGGGCAAGATAATATTCCATTATATTCAAATATCACAATTATCTTAGCCATTCCCCAATCATTGGGCAAATAGTCTTCAAGAAACATCTATTGTGTCTACCCCTTTTACTATTCCTTTTGTAGTCATAAATTAAAAAAAAATATTACAGCAACAATTAGAGGGAAAAGATGTTTTGAATAGGGCTATAGTATAATAAGAATAATTTATATTTACACATCAGTTGGAAGCTTATAAGATATTATATACTCATGTTATCTTCAGAATTGTGAATGTAGTCATATGGTATCTTGAAAAGCCCAAAGTAACTTTTTCTACCCCCATAGCATAACTGTAATCCTTAACACAGAAATGATTGATTTTTAGGTAAAACATTAAGTAGAGTTACTCAGATCCTAGGAATTATTACTCATTTTATGCTCTAGAGACATGTACTCTAATAGGCTTTCCAGTTTATAGCTGCTCAGAGAAGCTTAGTTTAGGAGAAGTTTAGGAGAAGAGAGCTTCATGGGTACAGAGAGTCGGTCATTCTAATTTCTGCTCTCGTATTCATGTCATTCCAACAAAACCATTCCTCAATCAGGAAGTGATTCCTTCCCTTGCAAAATCTGGAATGCTACCATTCTTTACTTCTATCCTTTAGAATTTCTAGGTTCCTTCAAGTTCAAATTCAAGTGCCATCTTGTTTTCCTGATGCCCCAATTGCTGGCAGGTATATGGGCATGAAATACATTATGACTTTCAAAAAACATTATGGCTCTTAAAATACATTATGGCCATTCTTTATTAACTCCAGATTCCTTCCCAGGGAGCTGCAGATCTTGTGGGAGTGGGGAAAAATTACCTTCCATCAGATATTTTCATCCAGGTGAAATCAGGTTAAATTGAAGAGGAATGACTGCTTGGAGTTCTTCAAATTGCAGCCCTAAAATGGCTCTAATCATATCCTCTTGACCTCTGCATCTTCTAGCTACCAAGAGAGTAGGTTACAGGCAATTTATTACAGGCAATTAATGAAGGTACAGTTATTCGGTTGATTATATGTGGAATCTGCTAGATATAATACATCTTTTCTGACCTTGTCATTCTCCTATTTTAGATGCTTCGGTGACTTTCTGTTGTCTCTAACATAAAATGCAAAATTCTTTATTTGACATATAAAGCCTATGGCTCCAACCTAGCTTTCTAATCTTATTTTCTCTTACATATTTCATTTTTGAAGGAAATGGACATATTTGTTATTTTCTACAAAGGATATTTCATTTCCCAAATCCTTCCCTTGCAAATTGGAATGCTATTGTTCTTTATTTCCATCCTTTAGAGTTTCTAATTTCCTTCAAGACCAAATTCAAGTGCCACCTCTTTTTCATGATGCCCCAATTGCTGGCACTTACTTAATTTATTATTTATAATGATGTCTTTTATATTTACTTACTGTATCTTTGTTTATATGACTTACCCTCAGTAGAATGTAAACTTCTCGAAGGCACATATTGTTATCATGTATGACTTTTTTTCTCTAGTACCTAGCAGAGTCTCTGAGAATCAGTCTCTTTTTAAAATGTATTTTTATTTATTTTACTAAATATTTCCCAATTATGTGTAATTTTTTTTTGCTTTTTGCCGAGGCAATTGAGGTTAAGTGACTTGCCCAGGGTCACACAGCTAGGGAATGTTAAGTGTCTGAGGCCACATTTGAACTCAGGTCCTCCTGACTTCAAGGCTGGTGCTCTATCCACTGTACCACCTAGCTGCCCCATGTGTAAAATTTTTAATATTTATTTTAAAATAATTTGAGTTTCAAATTTTTTATCTCCCTGGTGATCCTCCTTCTTCCTTGAAAATTCAAGCAATTTGATATTGTTTCCGCATGAAGTCATACAAAACATATTTCCATTTTAGACATTTTGTAAAATAAAATATGTACAGAACCCCTTATAAGTCTTATATACATAAGTTTGTATACCTATACACATATACATATATTACATTGTATATACACATATACATCATATAAACATAATTATTTTGTGTGTGTGTGTATATAAACTCATACATCTGTATACATACATACATATTTCACTCTGTCTTCAGAGTCTATCACTTCTTTCTTTGAAGAGAGACAGTATTTTTTTTTTATCATGGGGCATTTGGAACTGTCAGGAATCATTGTCTTGTTCAGAGTAACTAAGTTTTTTACATCTGATCATCCTTAAAATAGTGTTATTATTGTGTACCATGTTCTCCTGGTTCCACTCATTTCATTTTGTATGAGTTCATATAAGTCTTTTTTAATTTATTCTGAAATCATCCTGCTCATAACTTTTTTATAGCAGAGTAATATTTCATCAAAATCACATGCAACAGCTTGCTCAGCCAATCCCCAATTGACAAACATCTTGAATTTTGATTCTCTGCCACCACAAAAAAGCTGCTATGTTTGTACAAATTAGTCCTTTCCATTTTACTTTACACTCTTTGGGATGCAGACCTAGTAGTCATATTACTGGGTCAAAGATTATGTATAATTTTATAACCCCATAAGCTTTTATTAAATTCTCATCAAGTTGAATCAATACCCATGATTCAGTTTGCCAGGCCAAACAGTAGGGACATATGGTGGGAGATAGTTATTTTGAAAAGAGTTAAGTAAATTTTTGTTTGATTTCTCTTGTCTATTCGATCAAAGTGATGGCTGTTGATGGGTGTTCCCATAACTTCTTCCTTGCCCTTTTGCCTCCTTGTATTGCTTTGTCTTCTGCTTTCTGATTCATTTTCTGTTGAATCTAATGTTGAATCTATTTCTCTTCCTCCTCTGTTTCTTTTCTCTTTTACATTGAAATTCTTAGTGGGCATGCTCCATAGCAGGTAAAGGTTTTGCTCACTGCACTCTGCAAGTCTTTAAAGAAATGCAAATCTACATCCTAAACTGCTTGGTATGCCAAATGCTGTAGAATAGAGGGCACACTCAGAGAGATCCAAATCCATTTTAGCTGCAGTGCTTTACTTCAAGCTGTCAAACAGATCCAGCCAAGAAGCTCTAGATGGAAAGTGCTGGTTTTGAATATTGGGTTATGAAGGGAGGAAAAGAAAAAAAAAACAATAACATCCGTTCAGAAAGATAAAATGTGAGATTTCTTATTTTACCCTGGGAATCCATGAATACACTTAAACAACAGATTCAAATACTTGGAAGAATGGGCAAATCCTGTACTTTTTGTATAGTATTGCAGACCCAGCGTATTTATTGCTTCCTGCTCATTCATTTTCCTATTTTCTATGAAAGATTACCCTTCCCCCCTTGCCACTTCTACTTATTAAATTTATAATTGAACAGTTGACCTCTTCATCTCACCCTCTGGAATATGGCCTTGGATAATAAGTATCTGCCTTTGTGCTCTTCCATTACTTTCTCAAAATGATTTAAATGCATTCTGCTTATGTCGAAATAAAAATGTGTCACTCACAATTGAGTTTGTCATTCTGCAAATGCAGTCTGAGTGGTATTCAATTTCAGTTGGGGGAAAAAAACCATACCAAACATCCCTAGCTATTCTGGGTACAGAGATGCAGCTCACGCTCCCTGGTAACCATGGAGACCTACAGTCGCTTTAGGACTTAAACTCCTGTGCACCAGCCCAGAAGATATTAGGCTGTAGCACATCATAGAAATGGCCTCCAGGTTTGGCCTCCAGAGGGGGAAGTGTTAGATGTCACACACTAGAGAGCTCACAAATTCACACAGATCAAATTCAGACTTCAGCCTTGGAACCCAATGTTAGCATTTCCTTGTGTTCAAAATTATATATTAACTAGAGGCAGAGGAAGGCTGGTCTGGCATAACTAACCATTCCTGAAGTACTTGAAATATGTAAATGAGAAAGCAAAAGCATTTCACACCCCACCTGCCTCACCACCCTCAGAATTAAGATGTGTTTCAGGAAAACCATTATCTACAAAAAACAGACAAGCCTGCAATCTGTTACAAGTTTGAAGCACCCGGCCTGATCCTAACGTCCATCTTCTCCAAACAATCTCCATTCCCTTCAATGACTGTTGTAAGCACATCCTTCAGTCTGCTAGACTGGATGCTCAGAATGGGGTATGAGCCAATGTTTTCCAAGGCTGGTCAATATTAAAGAAGAACAAATAACTGAGTGAAATGATATCCCTGCTTCAGAGCAACTTCCTCCCCTCCCCAATGAAGGGGCAATTGGATGTAGGAGATTAGTCCCTTATTAGGCCTACCAGCAAATATCTGATATTTGATAATTTCTATAAGGTGGGCTGCTCTGTGTAATAAACAAAACTTTCTGTTCCTTTCTTTTATCACTTTTCTGTATTTGTAATAATCCTCATTTTGGAAACTTACAATCATAGAATCGACTCATTTGTCCAAGACAACTAAGGGGCATAATGGATAGAGTGCTAAGCTTGGAATCAGGAAGGCCCCAGTTCAATTATCAAGTATTTCTTAGCTGTGTGATTGGAGAAATCACTTAATTTTTTGTTTTCTTCTATTTCCTCATATATTATACATAATCATAATACTGACCTCAAAGGGTTATTGTGAAGATCAAATGATCTAACATTTGCACAAGCTAGGCATATTAGTGGGTGCTACATAAATGCTAGTTATTCTTGTTTTTATGTTTACCTGGAAGATAAACATCCAAATAATCTTATTTGTTTTTTTTCTTTGCTTTGTCAACAGGAATAATTAGTTATTTGTATTATTTATATTTCTTCCCTTTAAGATACCTTTCCATTAGTCCCTCAACTCACTTCACTTAATATTTATTAAATCTACCAAGTGTAAAGCCTTCTTCGGAGTCCTATTCTCACAAAATGGCAGAAAAAATATAAATCATCAAAGAATCGATCATTATGGGAATAATTCTGAGGATGAGTCCAGGAATAGATTGAATTTCAGAGGATCAAACATAGTTCTGGCAGACTCCCCACCAAAATGTTGGACATTAATGGATGAACTTTTTCCCCAAACACCACCTGTTCCCATTATCTGGACTCTACCTCTTCATTTCTTAGAATCTGATTTGATTTTCCTCAAGACTCAACACAAGTAACACATGAAGTTTTTCTTGGTTCCCCAAGATTTACTGAACTATTTCCCATTGAAGTTAAGTTTTATCAACTTTGTATATATATACTTAATATGTGCATATTTTCTCCTCTGTTAGAATAAAAAACATCATAAGGGCAGGGATTGTTTTGTTTTTGTACTTCTGTTACTTGGACTTAGCATAGTGTCCAGCACATAGTGAGACCTTAATACATGTTTGATGATTGTTTGATTGGTTGATATTGAGGCATGGAGAGTTTGCTCTCTCTATGTCAGTGGAGGGAGTGTGTATCTCAGGATGTTATACAGCCTTGAAGATTTAAAGTTAATA
Source organism: Myrmecobius fasciatus (assembly GCA_023553655.1). Classification (NCBI taxonomy): domain Eukaryota; kingdom Metazoa; phylum Chordata; class Mammalia; order Dasyuromorphia; family Myrmecobiidae; genus Myrmecobius; species Myrmecobius fasciatus. The sequence goes on from JAJPUD010006197.1 coordinate 86,478, forward strand.
TGTGGTGGCCCCCATGAAAAATGCCATGCAATTAAATCCCATTATTTCAAGACAATATTTGCTGACATTTCCTATTTGTATTTGTTTCTGGTGAAGAAGAAAGGAAAAAAATGACAGAGGGGGTTGTGTGGTTGAAAGGCAGAGATGGTGAATGAGATATGGAACTTTTGCAAAGATGATATAATAAATCCAGAGTACTCCTGATTCACTGATCCAGAAATGAAAAACTCCCTTTCTATGGCTATGAAAAGGCAATCTCACAATTCTTGTACTCATTAGGAATTTCTCTCTCTAGTCTCAGTTAGTTTTCTCCTTTTATCTCTACTCCCTTCTTCTTGAAGGGTCTCAGATGGGATAGAGAATGTTAATATAACTAATGATCTGATAGTTAAAATTCATAAGTCTGATGGAATAATTGCACATTCATATGCTTGTTAGATCCCATCCTGTAAATAATGTGTCCTGATTTTTTTCCAGTTCATGCATGCAGAAATCAATTTTTGAGTTTAAAATTTCTGTTCTAGTACAGATATATGAATGCACATTGCAGAATAAAATGACTAACTCTTCTGTTCAATAAGGTTATGGTAGTATCAAGTTAAACTTGAAATACTCTAATGACAATCCATTTATAGAGCTGACAATGCAATACCAATCATTTATGGAAAAAGTCATTATGTTCTGTATAAAATTGTGCATCTGCCCACTCATGTACTATTTATGAAGAGGAGACATTTTCTTACTCCTTTAGCAGAGTCCAAATTTATTTTCAATACATATGGAGAATAGGAGCCCAGTCATTACCATCACTTAAATGAAGCTTTTGTTAAATACTGATATCTTGTAGCTTTTCAGACTTCTTATTGTTCAGCATAAGCGATTGAAGCTGTCCAAATAATGAAAAATTTCCAACTAAGAAAAAAAAAATCTGAATTTGGTCCATGTGTTTATTGTAATCTTCTTTTTATGATAGGTAGGAGAAGTTTTCCAAGATGAACTTGCAGGGAAATCTGAAAAAAAATCTGAGGGCTTAAAAAAGCAATTAATACATAGATGATTCTGTAACTTTCATATTAAAAATTAAATGAGAATTATCTTGAGTCCAATGATCTGTTCAGTGGCTCACATAAAGACATATAATGTCTATCAATGAATTCCTGATGGGGATCAGGTGGAGTAAAAATATGAACAATGCCAGTTATTTCTGGCATGAACTTTTGGCATGACTAACTATTGCTTCTCCTATGTGGATGAGAGCAAGATTTTTGTGTGCTTTGCACAAATAAAGGCTAAGTCAAACAAGGATAAAGGTCTTTGCAGAATTTGCCATATGAAATTAAGAATTCTAATTAGAAATTTTAGGAAACAAATGATTCTGAACTAGCTTTCAGAATTTAAGGGAAATGAAATTCTATATCTATTGTACTTACCATCAGACTCTTTTTGCTGATCCTGGTAGAGAGTGTGAGAATGATTGGAACAGATTTGGTGCCATTCTTCTATAAACCTTTTTCTCGGGTTCTTATTCCTGGAGTAATCTCTTTAGCTGTTCTATTTTGGAGTCCTTTGGGGGGAAGATGTGACACATACTGTCAGCTATTATGACCTTATTCAAACTACTTTTTTTTTGCAAAAGCAAAAAAGCAGAAAACAGTATGAATGAGAGTATTTCTGATATGCTATGTATTTTTCTTAGTTACTTATCAATCAAGCAAGAATTTATTAAGCACTTGCTAAGTTCAAAGTACTATGTTAATTGCTAAGGACACAATGAAAAAAACAAAAACTGTTCTTTTTTTCCAACGATCTCACAATCTATCTATGTTTTTGGGTGTCAGATCCTTCTCAGAGATATTTGTTACAAATTTTTCCCCCAACTAGCAGTTTCACTTCTTATCCTAGTTGCATTAATATTATTTATGGAAAAGTTTTTCAATTTCAAATTATCTTTTTCTTTAATAAATGGATCACTTATTTTTAAATGAACTTAATCTATACATAGAATTGTTATTTCTCTTATAAATTTTCATGTTTTAATCTATTTCATACATTTATTAGTGATTTATCAAACTAGTCTATGGTTGGGTAAAATATATTTTCTTTTTGAAAAGTGGAATATTTGTTCTAATCTTGTCTTTCCTTCATGGTCTATACTTATTTAAAAACTAGAAAGAAGTTTACTTTGCACCTTTTTTCAATATTTTCATAGTAATTCATAACAGCAGGTAACTTGAATTGATTTAGGTCTTCTGGATGTTCTCCTACCATCTTTCCTTTTTTATGACAGTTGAGTATATTAAATATATCATACAATGGAAGGTGACTGGATATTCTTTTTTAAGCATACTATAATCTAAAGATGGTGCATAAAATTGTTTCTTTCTTCCCTCAAACTCTGGTGTCTCTACAAATAAATTCTAGCTTAATTTATATACACATCATTTTCATCATATCATTTACTTGCTCAAGAAACTTTTTGCCTTTTCAAAACTTATTGATTTAGAAGGTAAAGTCATTACCCTAGCATCCAAGGTTACCCAGTGACTGAACTAATTCTGTTTCATTCCATAAGAAAATTGATTTCCATGTTCCTACCCCCTTCTCCCTGTTGTATCTTTCATTGGGTTTCTTACCATTGTACCTTTGCTTGCACTAATCCTCTGTAATGTGTTTTTAATATTTCTTCACCAATCTGTTCATATACATTTTCCAAAAGGTTGTCATTCATCATGATGTCAATTAAGTATCTGTGAATCTAGTAGCTATTGCCATTTCACAATGATTGGAATATGGACAGAAGCAAAGAAAACAAGCATAGGGGAAGCTTTTCTATGTACAGAAATATATATATATATATGTATATTTCACACACACATACATATATATATTCTTATATATTTTCCATTACTTGCCAGGTATGACAAGCCTCTTAGTCCTGCTTCCAACTATATTCTTGGATCCTAGCACAAAAATCCTTAGAAACCACAATGATGAGTTTCATAGGTTCTATTCTAGTCTCCTCATTTTATAAAGCATGAAAAAAGGGATAAGGGATAAGTAATTACTTAAAGTAATATAGCTAGTAAAGAGCAGGGCTGGAATTCAAACCCAACCCCAGGTTATTATTCCTGTTTTCAGACTGTTTCAGACTTTTCCCCCAGGAATCCTTTCCTTCACTCCTTTCAATTTTAGTGCCCTTTCTCTGTTGATAATTGCCATCTCTGGTAGTCTGGGCCATCACCAATCAAGTCCTTTGTATTGCCACTGGACTGTCATGACTCTGGAGAAGAAAATAAATCTTATGATTTAATGCAACTCTGCCTCACTTAAATCATACTCATCACTTTCATGATTTCATTGGTCCTTTTTGAGGACTAAGGATAAACAAGTACTACTACTTCCCTTTGCCTATCATCTTTCACCTGGATTTTGATTAATAAGCTCCTAAATGTTTTTTTCCTCCAGTCTCTTCCTTTCTACCATCATTCTCTGCAGTTTTCCTAAAACACACATCTGACTGCTTCATACTTCCATCCCAAAGATAAAATCCTTCCTATGACTTTGAAAGCCTCCAGGTGGAACACTAATGGGTGATCACATCAATCCTTTGAAGTCCAAGATTTGCCATGACTCATGAAGAAATCATGCATACTTATTATATGGATATATACATGCACACACAAAAACATATATACACAATATATATCACTAATGGATTATGAATTTTAAAAGAACTATGATGCAATAAAATATACACTAACCAAATTTTTATCTTAGTAATATAAAATTCTTGAGGGCATCGAGTATCAACCCACATTTAATACATGCTTTGTGTCCTTCTCACTTTGAAGGAGTACTCAGAACAGAACTTGACCACACACAAAGTTGCGAATACTTTTTTCCCCTGAGGCAATTGGGGTTAAGTGACTTGCCCAAGGTCACAGCCAGGAAGTGTTAAGTGACTGAGGCTAGATTTGAACTCAGGTCCTCCTGACTTCACAGCTGGTACTCTATCCACTCCATCAACTAGCTGCCCCCATACTGAATACTTTTAAACTTGAACTGAAGAGATTGTAGAATCTTGTAGTTCCCTTATGAGAATCACTCTTCACATCAGTTTCCATTGTACCTGTACACATGAATGTAGGCAATGGGATTGAACCTGTATTGCTTCCAGTTTCATTTCTCAGAGTTCCTTTAAAAACATCATCCTAAACTCAGAAATGTCTTTTTTCCCCTCACAAAAGAGTGTTGGGTGTTGGAGGGAAGGACAGCAATTCTACTAATTTGAACATTATTTGAATGACAGCTTATTTGCATACCTAGTACCAAAGTAACTTCACCCCAAGATGAATTGTTCTTGGTAAATAATATATGAGTCCTTGTCAGATTAGCTTGTATTAAACATAAATTTTTGCTTCCTCTTACACTGCATGTAGATGTCATTGGGACTTCTGGAACTAATATGTAGCGTGGAATCTTCCTAGCAGTCAGGGTGAGGGAAATTTTGCCTAAAAGGAATCGGAATAGCAAACACATTATGTCTGAAGTCAAGAGCGCTAAGGATTGCTGCCTAATGATCATGCTGTCATGTAATTTCAAGCAGTGCCACCTGAAATGGCATTTCCAGGAATTACAGCCCAAGCCCAGCCAGTGAGGCTGATTAGCTCAAGGAGCTTTTTGCAGGTGCTCATACCAAAGTAAACAAAATATTGCACAGTGCAGGTGGCAACCATAACTAATGAAAGATCCCGAACAAGACAGACTTCTGGATTCCCAAAACTGGGAAAGCTACTGTAGAAAAGGGATAGATTTGGGAATTATGACCGTTTGACCACACATTCCCAGTGTAGATAGCACTAAATATCAAACAGTGTTGTATTGTGGCAAAAGGAAAGAAACTGGGGCTCAGAATACCTGAGTTTGATCTTTATTAGCTGTGTGATCTTGAGCAAGTACTTACTTACTCCCAAACCTGCTCTGCTATTTAGCTATTAAACACAATATTCTTTCTTTGATAATTATGCTCATGTACTAAGCAAGATTTACAGTCAAAGTAAGAATCCCTTTCTTAAGGCCAAATAATGGAAATGGCCCTACACAGACCATCAGTGAAGAGAAGTTGGAGTATGGAGGTTAAAATATAGAATCTCTAAGACATTAAATTGAAGCTATAGCAATTGACTTCTGGGGGGGGGACAAAATATAGTGTTAAGATGGCCTGATAATTGTGAATTAGGTGCTCAATTATTATTTTTATTGCCCCCCAATGACTGAAAGCACAGACAAGACTTGCTTCAAATCTGGCACTTCAGTACATTCTCTGCAAAGTGAAGTGAGCAGAAGCAGGAGCACTCTGAAACAGCAACAGTTGTATGATGATCTGTTATGAATGACTAAACTATTCCCAGCAACAAAATGACCCAAGACAATTTCCAAGGTTTCATGAGGAAAAGTGCTATCCACGGCCAGAGAAAGAACTGATGGAGTCTGAATGTTGATTGAAGCATACTATTTTCACTTTATTTTTTTTCATGATTTATTTTTTCTTTTGGCCTTTTTCTTCTTTCATAATATAATATAGAAATGTGTCTTATGATTGCACATATATAACCTATATGAAATTGCTTATCGTTTTAGGGAGGAGGGAAAATGAGGAAGGAAGGAAAAAATTTGAAACTCAAAAATTTTAAATTTACATTAACATGTCTTTACATGTAATTAGAAAAGTAAAATATTATTAGAAATACAGTGCCCTCTAAACTTGGTACCTAGTATAAAGCTTTCATGGCCGTATTAGTTATAATTCTGCATTACAGATGGAAAAATACATAGTTCTTATTTCTTGATAATTCTCTTTTGGTGGCTAATATTTTCTTTAAGATATAGAGAGGATTAATATTTTATTTGGGAGGGGTGCTAAACACTATGTTAGAATCCATCAACTATCTTGGTGTTTATGACATTATTGTGTTAGATATAGAGCAAATCAACTAAATAATGATGGAGTTCACCCCTCTGGGTATTTATAATTGTACCTAGCTATTTCCAACCCCTTATACCACTCTTTTCTTTACAGAGATCTAGTCCCTTGTCTGGCAGTGGAGCTGTTATTTTATTGAATGGAATAGAATAGAACTGAACTGAACTTAATTGTATTATAAACACCTCTCCTTGTGGAAGATAAATGATTTCCTTTCTGTGTCAAGTAGGAAAGTATGAAATAGAAAAGGTAAACCTTATTAATTTATTTAGGGCCTAATGGATCACAGCTTATCAATATTTTATGGAGAAAAAAATGCTCATCGTTCAAATTGGTTGTCCCTCTGTTTACCATTTTCACTTCTCTTTACCATACCACCTGAATTCAACCACCAGCTAGATTGACACATAGATAAAATTCGTTTGGCAACTGGATAGAGGATGTATTAAACTGAAGAAAAACTTGGGGAATAGAGAATGATTAGAAGCTATTACAATAATCTGGGAGGGGAGTGGTGAAAAAGGGGACATATGGATGATGTTGTGAAGGAACAATGACAAGATATGACAATAGATGAGGTATATAACTTAAGTAAGAGAGAGTAGAGGCTGATATGAAGGTTGGAAACCTGGTCTATTGGGAAGATAGTGGTGCTCATGATATCAATAAGAAAGTTGGCAACAGTTTCAATAGCCTTGTGATGAAGAGAGCCATCTGCACTCAGAGAACATTGTGGGGACTGAGTGTGGATCACAACATAGCATTTCCCCTCTTTTTTGTTGTTGCTTGCTTTTTGTTTTCTTTCTCATTTTTTTCTTTTTGATCTGATTTTTTCTTATGCAGAATGATAAATATAGAAATATGTATAGAAGAACTGCACGTTTAACATATATTGGATTACTTGCCATCTAGGAAGGAATAGGGGAAGGGAGGGAGTGAAAATTTGGAACACAAGGTTTTGCAAAGGTGAATGTTGAAAACTATGTATATGTTTTAAAAATAAGAATCTGTAAAAAAAGAAAGTTGGCAATAGAGAAGATTTGGATGGGAAGAGGAAGGAAAAAGAGTTTTGTCATGGATAGAATGTGTTTGAAATGCCTTTGGAATATCCAATTCATTATGTCCAAAACAAGTTGGCAATGCACAACTGTAGTTTAGGCCACAGACTAAGGATGTATGTAGTCAAGAATCATTCATAGACATGATAGTTGAATTTCCTGGGGACACATAAGACTCTGTGTGTGTGTGTGAGAGAGAGAGAGAGAGAGAGAGAGAGAGAGAGAGAGAGAGAGAGAGAAATCTGGATGAATATTCAGCAAGGAAAACCGAGACAAGCAGCCAAGCAAGTAGGAGCAGGACCGAGAGTAGAACCAAGAGAGAACACTACCATGAAAATCTGCATGAGATATATACTGAATTATTGTTGAATGACTAAAGATAATTGTAATGGTTACATGAAATCACTTATAATGTGGGATTGTTTTTAGCTGCTGAATAAGTCTTTCCCAGATAGACAAGATGAAAAGTCAATGTGTATCAGTTCACCCACTTTCATAGAGTTTGAACAATATCTCTGTGATCTTGAATACATAATCACAAAAGATACAACTAAGATACTTTTCATAAAATAAATTCTTTTTTATACAAATAAAATGCCATTTATTTAGTCTAGGAATATATCATTTGACCTATTAGTCAATTGGATATAAAATATGATAGTTTGAGACTTTGCCTTGCACAATTTTTTGATAATGAGCCTAAATATGTGTTTGATTAATTTTTGGTGATTTAAGTGTGCACCTGCAGCAGATGGCATGGACTTTTCAGCTGCTCTTATGATTTACATGAAAGTTTTTTAAATCCCAGCTGCTAGACCATAAGCATTGACCGTGAATGTTAAGACACATATGCAGCATTGCCAGTGGCAGAGCCTCACTTCCCATTGCAGTCCTAGAGCAAGAAATGCCAGCTGAGCTCTTTGCTCTAGGTTACTCACAAATACTGTAATTAATTGCAAAACAGAAGCAACTTTGTTCAAGAACTGGTTAATATTGGTACCATATAAGATTCATCCTTTCTTACTGAGCTTCTGTGATCTGGATTATAGAATTGCATAATTGGGAGCTTGCACAGAGGAAGTCTCCATCAGTGTTCCTGAAAACACAAACTTTAGAGTGCCAAAGGTGGTAAAAGGCCCCATGTTCCTAGGAAGTCATGGACAGGAAGCCAAATATTTGTTTTATGTGTTCCATATCTTCTGACTGTGCTCATTCCTTGCCACCTTTGGGGCCACAAAGCTGACACCAAATTTAAATTTAGTTGGCTGGCCTTTGAGACCCAAACTCTAGACGTTAGCAGACCTAAGACCTTGGCATGAAATCCCTGATGACTCTACCTACTACCTCCATTTCAACAGTTGAAGTTTTTGGGATGATGGGTTGTAGAAACTGATATTACAATTTTTGTTTCTGATGTCGTCATCACCATTCATCCTAGAATTCTGGAAGGTGGTGGGGACCTGGAAGGGGGAACCTTAATCAACTGTGTTGTAGCTGACAAACATCCAATTCCTTTTCTCCTTGTAATTCACCATTAGACTAGATGGCCATTGATGTTTTTCCCAGGTCTAAATTTGTAATGCCATGATATTAGTTGCCTTAAACTTTCACTCTAGACCATATTGTTCCCTGTTCTTAGCTTTTGATTGGACCTGTGAACTGTCCTCTCCTCTTCTCAGCTATTGTTAAAAACTCTACTTCATCTTAACTTCATTGATGTCACTCTCCATCTTCTATCCCACAAGGAAAACTATCTTCTCCAGAAGATGCTGAATCTGTGGTCACTCTCCAGAAAAAGGTTTTCATTCATTTCCCATGATAAGGGGCAGGGGGAAATGACATATGCCTTACTTTTTATAGTTGCTTCCAGTCACCCAGCCAACCAATAGCCATTTATTTATCACTTACCATGTTCTAGGAATAGTGCTAAGTACTAACATGGTCCCTGCCTTCAAGGAACTCCCATTATAATGGTCAAGATAACAGGTAAACGATTATGTACCATTTATAATTAATGTAAATGAAAAATTATCTCAGAGGAAAGGCATGAAGTTGGGGGAGATGGTGAGAATTTGTGCTGAGTCTTGTAAGGAGCCAAGGAACAGAGAAGGAATAAATGAGAATGAAGAGTATTTCAGGTATCGGGAAAGGATACTCAGTGAAAATGCATGGAGTTAGGACACATAATATAGAGTTTTGTATGTGAAGAAAAATTATCAGACCACAGTTGATATATAATAAGGAGAGTAGAAGGGAAAAAAGACAGAAACATTCATAAGGAGTCAGGATATGAAAGACTTTAAATGCAAAACAGAGGACTTTACATTTGAATCTTGAAGTAATAGGGAACTATTGAGGTTTATTGAGTTGTGGAGAATATGACATAGGGAGGTCATATAGTCAGATCTCTGCTTGAGGAAGATCACTGGCAAATAAATGGAAAATAGATTGGAATGAGGATAGATAAATTACATCGATTTGAAGACTATTTCAATACTCCAGAAATGAAGTGAGAAAGGCCTGTACTAGGGTTGTTGCAGTGGAAACTCAGAAGGAGTTAATAAAAGAGATATTTTTAAAGTAGAAATAATATTTGATATCAGATTAGATGTGGGGAAGTAAGAAAATATGAAAAATTAGGGTTGATACCAGGATTGGGAACTTGAGTGATCTTTTACACTCAGAGAGTTTGGAAGAGAGGATAGTTTTAGGGGAAAGACTTGTTGATCTTGAGATGCTAATGGAGCATCCTATTCAAGACATAAAAAAAGGTAGTTAATAACGCGAATCTTGAATTTAGAAGGGACACTAAAGCAGGATATTTAGACTTGTAAATCATCTGAACAGAATGATAATAAAAGCCATGTAAGCTGATGAGAACACCAATTGAAATAGTATAGAAGGAAGTCAGGGAGGAGGCAGAGATACTGTTATTATATATGAAGAGAATAAAGATCCTCCAACAATGGAAGCTGGGAGAGTAGCCAAATAAGGAGAAAGACTAGTTGAAAGTAGTATCCTGAAAACTTAAAAGAGTAAAGAGTATCCAACATGAAACAATGATCAACAGTGTTAAATGCTATAGGCAAGCCAAGAAAGATTGAGAAAAGGCCATTAGATTGACAATTAAGACATCATTGATGAGAGATTTGGCTCAGTTGAAAGATCATTTCCTTTGTAGCACTGTCACTCAGTAATTTTTCCTTCTTTCTCAATCTATCAATTTTACTTGCTATTTATAACAATCCTAATTAATTTCATATTATTATAGCTGGCAAAACAATCTAACCTGTTGACAACTTTTTGGATCCTTCTGTTGCCCAACTATTAGCTATATTAGCTTTATAGATTTCTTTACAAATTCAATAAACATTCCATCTATATCTTCATCTAAATAAGCAACAAAAAGTGTTGAATGGAACATAGCCAACAGATGTGTCTTTGAGGAATTATACTCAGTTTTGCTGGTTAACTGATTTTTGGTCCTCTAGAACATCATATTTCTCGTCCTCTAATCATTTAATGTAGAGGCTGCTAAAACTTATGTTATCCTGACATGACTCCACAACATTTTAATTTTTTTAGCTGACTGCTTGCAATATTTTCTCCTTGATCTGTGAGCTCTAGAATTTGACTATAATATTCCTAAGAGTTTTTGTTCTGGAATATCTTTCAAGAGCTTATGAATGGATTCTTTCAGTTTCTACTTTACCTGCTTATTCTAGATAAGCAGAGAAGTTTTCCTTGATAATTTACAGTAATATAAATATCTGGGCTCATTTTTTATTATGGTTTTTGAGTAATGCAATGATTCTTAATTTCTCTTTCCCAGATTTATTTTCCAAGTCAGTTGTTTTTTTGTCAATGAGATATTTCACGTTATTGTCTATTTTTTATCCTTTTGGTGTTGTTTTATTGTTTATTAATTTCTCATAAAGTCATTAGCTTTATTTTGCTCAATTCTATTTTTTATGGAATTATTTTTTGAGTTTTGCATCTCCTTTCCCATTTTCCAATTCTACTTTTAAAGTTTTTTTTCCTTAAGTTTGTGACTCTTTTTCTATTTGATCAATTTTGTTTTTTTAAGTTATTCTTCTCCACATTGGCTTTTTGTACTTCTTTCACCATTTGGCCTAGTCTGTTTTGAAGGCATTATTTCTATCTGTATTTTTTGTGTTTCCTTCCAAGCTATTGACTCATTTTTCATAATTTTCTGGCATCTCTCTCATTTCTCTTCCCTTTCTTTACTTGATTTTTGAAATTCTTTTTGAATTCTTCCATGGCTTGAGATCAATTCACATTTATATTGGAAGCTTTTGATATAGGAGCTTTGACTTTGTTATCTTTTTTTTTTTTTGAGTGTGCATTTTGATCTTTCTTATCACCATAGTAATTTTTTATGATCATATTTTTTCTCTATCAATTACTTATTTCCACATATAATTTCTTAACTTTTAAATCTTTGTTAAAATGAGGTTCGGTCTCCAGGGTGGTGGGCACATTGTCCAAAGATTCATAAGGTATTATGAAGCTCTTTTCAGATAATTCTTTGGACCTATAAGTTTTCAGTTCTTCCAAGATGACATGATCTAAGGAGAGGTATGTTTATTGCTCTTCTGGTCTGTGCTCTGATCTGTGAGAGATCACTGCCCTGGAATTGGGGGGGAGGGTCCCTGCTCTATTGGAGTCAAAAGCTCTGGTGTGCTAGTGCTACTCAACCCTAGAACTGCTGCCCAAAACTACAATCTGTATCAGACTGTGGACAGAGCAACAGAATCTTGCGTCAGTGCTAGCAAGAAAACCTGTGAAATCATCTTCTGACCAGTGGTTCAGCTCCTTTCTATCTATAGACTGAGAACTCCTGAAGTAGCAGCTGCTGCTGAAGACTGAGTGATTCTCAAGGCCTGTTCCTGGTTTGCTTGGGCTGGGAGTGCTAGACTCTGGTCCACTCTCATTTATACTTCACTGATCTTTCCTACTGACTTTCTAATTTGTCTCTGGTTAGAAAGTCATTTCATCCCATGCCATCACTGATCTTTCCTACTGACTTTCTAATTTATCTCTGATTAGAAAGTCATTTCATCCCATCCTTCTGTGGGTTCTGCTACTTCAAGAATGGTTTTATGATGTTGCAAATCCTAGAAGGGTTTGGGGGAGAGCTCAGATGATTTGCTGGGTTTTCTCTACCCTCTTTACTGTGTCCTTCAAGTCATCCCTTTTCTAGACTAAAAATCCTCAGATGCTTCAACTGATCTATGATATATACCCTTCTGTATTCTGAATGCCCTCAGAAGATTATAAGATTCTGTATATATCTAGAAGTAGAAGGAAACTCGGTGGTCATCTTATTCTCTCTCCACCTTTCCCATTTTATGTCAGGAAACTAAGTTCAGTGGAGAGTAAGTGTTTTATCTAAGGTAATACAGGTGGTAAGAATCATAGGTGGGACTTGAACAGGGAGTATTCCAGAGCCAATGTTATTACTACTATATCATCTAGATTTCTGAGGTTCTTCCTGAGTTATGGTACCCAGATTGATATCTATACAAAGTATATAGGCAATAGAAGAATATGGAGGGAGTAGATCACCTATATGTTGGGAAGCTATATCTCATTTAATGCATACTATGAATATATTAGCTTTTAGGGGAATGGGTGGGACAGGGTGCTGCTGCTAAATCCCACAGCTGGATCATGACTAACTTGCAGTCTACTCAAACTGCCAAATCTTTTTTAGACACACTGCTGTCTAATCATATTCCAAGAAAGCTTTTGGCACTGGCCCATGCTACGGGCTACATGAAAGTGATAGCTCAGTATTCTGTGACTATAGGCTCCCTTTCATCTTTTCCTCTCTCTTTCTTTCATGTACTCTCCCTTCCTGTTTTCTCCTTTCTCTTTCTTTTCCTCTTTTTTTTTGCTGAAAACTTATTTCAAAAATCTCACAGTCTTGAAATTATATGAATCATATGAATATAGATTGTAAGATGTATGATAGGGGAAGTGTTTTAGGATTAAATCATCCCTTCATTTTTTTTCTTTACAAATGATGAAACTAAACCTTCAAAACATTTTGGGGCTTGTCCAAAGTCAGCTATTTAAATGAAGAGTCCAAATTAAAAATGCATATCTTCTGATTTTTGTTCCCTGGACATTTCTATCCTGAAAGAAGGAACAAAGACATCTTTTTAAAGTATTTTCTATAAGCCAACAAGCAGCTTATATTCTAATAGAAGAATATGGGAAAATACTATTTAAAGGGAAGATAAAAATGGGAACAAGAAGGAAGAATATGAACCAGATAGCATGAGTCTGCAGTAGATATGGAGTCATTTGATTCTGGACAAGATAAGGAGAAAGGAACCATCTGACAGAACTTATGTATCCTGTGGATTTCCTCCTCTAGATGTAATAAGAATAGTTAGAATGGAGTCTTAAGCAAAGTATGTCACTTAGGTCAATCAAAAATTGAAAACCTCCATTTAATTAAAATGATCTTAATAAATTCTGTAAACTACTTGCATTTTTTGCCTTTATAGTTCTAAATTAGTATCTTTTTATCAATACTATATATAAAGAGCTCATCACCATTATTATCACTATCATCATCATCATCAGCAGGGGTTATTTATTCATCATTCTTATTATCCTTCATACTACATATCTTATCAATTATCAAGTCTTTTTGGTTATTCCTTTACAACATTTTTGATATCCATACCCTTTCTATATAATGATGCCATAATTGATAATCCACCTTTCCCCAATTTGCCATAGAACTTTTCTTAAAGCATAAATCTTACTGATTCATTCCTTTGCTTAATAAACTTCAGTGGCTCTTTATTATCTCTAGGATCAAATACACTCACTCCTCTGTTTGGCATTTAAAGGTCTTCCCACTTTGGCTCCTGTATATATGCCAGCTATCTTATACATTGGTCCCTTTCAAGCAAGCATTATATTCTCTAATTTCATCAAACTGGTGTTCTTACTGCTACTCACACACAACATGATGTCTAGAATGGAAAAATAGTCTCAATTTTCTTTCAAAGCTCAAATTAAATGTTCTCTCCTATATGAGAGGCTTTTTTTTAATCTACCAGAGACCCCCCATTGTGTTATTATTTACTTTGCCTATGATAATTGTATATGATGTCTTTCCTGATACAATGTTAAGTACTTCTAGACAGGAAAAGTTTTATTTTTAATATTGTATTCCTAGGACCTAGCAGCCAATTGGGGCTTAAAAATGCTCATTGATTGATTCAGCTTCATCTCCATAAGTTAAGGACCAGGCTGAGGAACTTTTAACTAATGTTTTGACAGACTTCTTTGACTAAGAGCATTTGTGGTAAGGATTCATAATAATGAAGTTTGGTCTACTTCCAATTCATTATAATAACATAACCTGCTTAATAATCAATGTTTTGATTAAGAGAGGACAGAATTTTTTTTTTTCATTTGAAAAATGTCTGGTTTTTTTCCTATGTATCAAGACTACAAATTGAAGCCATTTTAATTTTAGATATATTGTTCCCAAGATTATAACCAAAAATATAAATAAAAAAACATAAATTGTCTCATTTGCACCTCTTCTGGAGGTGCATTTCTTGGTCCTTTCTTCCCAGAGAAAGCATAGCATCCAAATTCACCCAAATCTAAAGGTGCTTTTGAGAAGAGTTTGTGGGTTTGGATGTGCTGAGAAAAATCACAAGTTCTCAGAGGATCATGCATCAGGCAAGTAGTTCAATATAGACTAGGTCTCCTGAATCTCTTCACTTGTACGTGATGAATGATGTTGGGCAGATTCAGGGGAACTGAATAGGAAGGAGACTTATAGGCAAGTCAATCATTAGGTGATATGGATTGTGACTGCCCTCTTCCCTCATTGCCCACAGTGACATTGTAATCAGGAAAGTTGCCAACTTTGTATAGGGATTATATAATTTTTTTAAGTTAATAGTTGCCTCATCTTTTATTCCTAATCCTAATTGTAGCTGTATGAGCCACTTATTGGGTTCATAAGAAGTTATAGGAAACTTCTCAGATAAATAGGTGTTTCCCAGATGGTGAATGGATTATAGAAGCAGGGGAAATTGATGAGAAACAAAAATCTGAGGTGTAATTCAACCAACATTAATAAGTCTCTACTATGTACATTTACTATATTATAAAGAATTAGAGAAATTTGGTAGGAAATGTTAAGGATTCAGACACAGGGTTTTCCCCTCTCTTTCGCCCACCTTCACTGAAGATAATGAAAACAGAAGAATATCACCTTATGCCTTTTTGTCATACTTAACTTCCTTTATATTCCTTGAAGACATTCGTGTTCTGAAGAGACCATTTTTTCTTCATGTTACATTAAAATGTATATAGTTTCTTATGGAAAATTTTTCTAATTGCTTCATTGTATTAACCTTTTAATCTCTCTATTGACATCTGCATTTTTTTCAGAGAATTTATTTAACTTTCACAATGTCCACTCTACAACACTTTTTTAGTTTCCACCCTTGGGCAAGGAAAGGGAAAGTATATTTCATGAGTTATATAAGATTAATACTGCTAATTATTATTCATTACAGTAATATAGCCTCTTTATTTTCATCATTTATATTATTGTATTCATTTTCATAGTTTTCTTGGTATATGCTACCTCCCCTTAAAAATTCTGCCAAATTGCCTTTCAATTTAACCTGTGTTCTTTTGGAAGTGAATATCCTTTTCCAAGTAGTTTGTTTTATAGAACACTCTGCTTGGTATAATGGAAAAAATATTGTCTCTTTAAATAGGACCTGAATTTAAGTTTCAACTTTGATGCTAACTTATGTGACCTTAAGGAAGTCAATAATATTCCCTTGAGCTTGCATTTACTCTACTATAAAATGAAAAAGTTCAATTAAATGGCTTCTAAGGCCCCTTCTAGGTCAATACCTACAATTCAGTATTCACTATTTTCATTTATTTCTGGATCTAGTTTACCTGGTCTAGTTCACTGATTTTCTTTTAAAAAAATTAAGCAGTGTCAAAAATTCTGATAATTGCTATTTTAAAATATAGTTTAAAATTTAATAATACAATTTTATTTTTCTTGACATTCTAGACATTTTGTTCCTTGAATAAAGTTTATTATTAATTTGTGTTGGTCAAAGTACCCCTTTGGTAGTTTTATTAGAATAGAATTGCATTTGTGAATTAATTTAGGCTTTAGCATCAGTTTTTTATATTGTCAACATTTAACTATAAGTGATGAATCTCTATCCAATGGTTTAATCTTTTTTATGTAGAGTATGTTTTTATAGTTGTATTCATATACGTTCTGAATGTTTCGTGGTATGTTGATTCATAGTTTTAAAAATTCATTTTTAGACATTTTAACTATTCTATTCCTTTTCTTGTCTTCTTTTTTGTTATTACTTTATAAAATGCTGAGTTTTTTTAAAAGAAAATTTGTATTCAGTTACCTTATATAGGCAATTTTATTAGTTTTTTCATTGATTTTCTGTGTTTTTTTTCCTAAGGAATTATTCATATCACCCACAGATAGGGATTTTGCCTTGCCCTTGCCTTATAGCTTTATTTGCTCTCTCTTGACATTAGTATAACTAACATTTCTGGATCTACAGTGGAATATTTTAATAAGTATATTTAGCTTATAAAAATTTAATTATACCTGTTCAAAGAGCAATTTATATAGTGCAGATGATGTTACTCAACATTTTACTAAAGAGTATATAGCTATGGATGAACAAAAGATGGGAGATATAAATCTGCTATTTTCTTGGTTGGTCTCAGCTGCCATGCTCATAATATGAATATTTGGCTTTGTTAAATGTGATTCTAAAATCTCTTCAACATAACCACAGATAGTCTATTTATTGTGTTTAAGTGGGTAGAAATAATAAGGGGGGTAGGTTTAACTGACCTGCCTAACATTCATAGTCAATTAACAACCCTCTGCTTTGTTCTATTTAACTTCCTCAAGACTGTACTTGCTTCAGAGTGAAGGAGAAAAAAGATAGTTATGTGTTAATATAATCATATCCCACTATAATTACACTGCTATTTGTACCACTTTCTAAATTACTTTCTCTTCTATTAATCAGTCTGCCTTTCAGCTAGGTCTCCCTGTTTTTGTTTTATTCTATTTAAGTAGATGTTCTGGTTCCTCCTACAAATTTTGACTAAGAGTTTAGCTGGGTATTGTGAGAAATAAAACTTGCATTAAATTGTCTCCATGGTAACTATATGAGATCCATCTGCTCTTTGATATAATCTTCTTTTAAAGAGATCTATGACTGTTTCTAGATACAATTATTTAAAAATATTATATTGGACTTTTCAGATATTTAAGAGATTTTCAAGGATAATGTGATTTTTGCGTTACACATTGACTTAAGAATCAAATCCTGCATGAGATGTACCTACAATTTGTGATAGATAGTAATAGGGAGAGAATGCATCTTTGCTTTACCTCTAAACTTACTAGAAAAGCTTCCAGTGTTTTTCTGTTGCAGTTAATACAAATTTTGGGATTGAGCTGCATAATTTTGGTAATGTAGGGTGTGTGTGTGTATGTGTGTGTGTGTGTGTGTGTGTGTGTGTGAGTTGGTGGTATATATGTGCATATGTGTATGTCCATATGTTATTTTACATAGATTTTCCAAAAGAGTTGAATGGGATATTTCAGGATTTGAACATTGGAATATCCCCTGACTAAAGGAAGGTAAATAGCAACAAAACTGGGTGGATGGGAAGCAAGCCCCCAGAATACTACTCAGGCTAGCATTCTTTTCTTAGTCTTTTGGGGAATATCAGACTAAAGTTATATCTGTCTTTCCATATCCCTAAATATTGCTGGAAATATTTAAGGCAAGGAATATAATTGATTCCAAACACATCCTTTTCTTAATTTCTGTATTTCAAAATGGGTAGAGTTAATCCAAGCTTACACTGGAAAACATAAATCTTTTTCACTCTGCTAGTGACATGAAAGACTATATAACAACAAAAAGTAAGTAAATCACCTATTTATCTCAGCAAATAACAAAAAGAATTTGGAGTTCTACACATTAGAATATATCAGAAAACATAAGAGATATATAAATGTTTATGAAATGAGATCTCAGTTCAACCAAGTTCACCCAAGGGTACAGGATAAAGTAAGCAGAATCAAAAAAAAAATTCACAATAACTACACATCATTAGAAATGTCAATTACAAAGTAATAAAAAATAAATGCAGCAAAATTGAAAGAAAAAGCATTGTCCCAAAGAAGATATATAGAGTCAATTCTCTAGATATTTTAGAAAAGAGGCCTTTATTGGAACACTTAGATGTAATTTTTTCTAATTTTTTCTGCATTTGTTTTGTTTCTATAAAAACTTTTTAACTTAGTATAATCAAAATTATCCTTTTGTATTTCATAATGAACTCTACTTCTTCTTTGGCCACAAATTCCTTTTTTCTTCACAGATCTGAGATGTAAACTATTCTTTGTTCTTTTAATTTGTTTATAGTATCATTTTTATGTCTAAATCATGAATCCCATTTCAACCTTATCTTGGTACAGTGTGTTAGGTGTTAGGTGCTTAGTTTCTGCCATACTCTTCCAATTTTCCCACCAATTTTTCTTAAATAATGAGTTCTTGTCCTAGAAGCTTGGGTTTTTGCAGTTATCAAACACTAGATTACTATTGTCATTGACTATTGCATTTTGTGAATTTAACTTGCTCCACTGATGAATTTCTCTATTTCTTAGATAGTACCAAATGATTTTGATGACCATTGCTTTATAATATAGTTTTAAGTCTGGTACACCTCGGCTATCTTCATTCACAGGATTTTCATGAACTTCTTTGAAATTCTTGACCATTTGTTATTTCAAATGAACTTTGCTATTATTTTTTCTAACTTTTTAAAGTAAGTTCTTGGCATTTGGATCAGCATAGCATTGAATAAGTAGATTAATTTAAATAGAATTGTTCTTTTTATTATATTGTCTCAGGCTACCCTTGAGCACTTGATATTATTCCATTTGTTTGGATCTGACTTTATTTTGATGGAAAGTATTTTGTAATCATGTTCAGATAGTTCCTGACTATATTGGCAGGTAGACTCCAAAGTATTTTATATTAGTCACAGTGATATTAAATGAAATTTCTCTTTGTATCTCTTGCTGTTGGACATTGTTAGTAACATAGAAATGCTGATGATTTATGTAGATTTATTTTATATCCTGAAACGTAGTGAAACTTTTGTTTCTAGTAGTTCTTTAGTTGATTCTCTAGGATTCTCTTAGTGTACCACCATATCATTTGCAAAGAATGATAATTTTGTTTCCTTATTACCTATTTTAATTCCTTTAATTTTTTCTTCTCTTATTGCTAAAGCTAAAATTTCTAATACAATATTGAATAGTAATGGTAATAATGGGCAACCTGGTTTCACTCCTGATCTTATTGGGAATGGTTCTAGTTTATCTCCATTACATATGATGCTTGCTAATGGATTAAATAGATGCTACTAATCATTTTAAGAAAAACTCTATTTATTCCTATGCTCTCTAGTGTTTTTAATAGGAATGATGTTTTTTGTCAAATGCTTTTTCTGTATCTATTGAGATAACCATATGGTTTCTGCTAGTTTGGTTATTGATATTATCAATTATGACAAAAGTTTTCCTAATAGTGAAACAGCTTTACATTACTGGTATAAATCCTACTTGGTCAGGTGTATTATTCTGGGGATGACTTACTGTAACCTCTTTGCTAATATTTTATTTAATATTTTTGCATCAGTATTTATTAGGGAAATTGGTCTGTACTTTTCTTTACCAGCTCCATATCAGTGTTACAAAAGAAATTTTGTAGGACTCCCTCTTTCCCTATTTTCCCAACTGCTTTGCATAGTATTGAATTTAATTTTTCTTTAGATATTTAGTAGAATTCACTTGTAAATCCATCTGAATCTGAAGATTTTTTCTTAAGGAATTGATTAATAACTTTTTCAAAGTTTTTTTTTGTCTAAAATGGGACTATTTAAGTAATTTATTTCCTTTTCTGCTAATCTGGCCAGTTTATATTTTTGTAAATATCTATTTCACTTAAATAATCAGATTTATTAGAATGCATCTGAGCAAAATAGCTCCTAATTATTGCTCTAATTTCCTCTTCATTGATGGAAAGTTCATCTTTTTAATTTTTGATACTAGCAATTTGATTTTCTTCTTTCATTTTTCTAATCAAATTGACTAAAGTTTATCTATTTTGTGACTTTTATTCATAAAACCAACTCTTAGTTTTGTTTATTATTTCAATAGTTTTCTTACTTTCAATTTTTATTAATTTCCACTTTTATTTTCAAAATTTTAGTTTTGGTATTTAATTGGGGATTTTTTATTTATTTTTATTTTTTCTAGCTGTTTTAGTTGCAAACCCAATTCACTGATCTTTATTTTATGCAGGTCAAAATCTAGAGATATAAAATTTTCTCTAACAACTGCTTTGGTTGCATCCCACACATTTGGTATGTTGTCTTATTATTTTCTTTCTCTTGGATGAAATTATAAATTGTGTCTATGATTTGTTGTTTCACCCACTCATTTTTTAGGATTAGATTTTTTAGTTTCCAATTAATTTTTGGTCTGTTTTTCTCTGGCCCTTTATTATATGTAATTTTAATTACATCATTATCTAAAAAGGGTGAATTTACTTTTTCTGCCTTTCTGCATTTGATTTTGAGGTTTTTATGCCCTAAGAAATGGTCAGTTTTTGTGTAGGTTCCATGTAACATCAAGAAAAAAGTATTTTCCTTTCTGCCCCCATTCAGTTTGCTTCAAAGATCTGTCATACCTAACTTTTCTAAAATTCTGTTTGCTTCCTTAACTTCTTTACTATTTATTTTGTGATTCTATTTATCTAGTTCTGATAGAAAAAGTTTGAGATTCCCCACTGGTATAATTTTGCTGTCTATATCTTCTTGTAGTTCTCTTAATTTCTCTTCTAGGAATTTGGGTTCTATACCACTTAGTGCATTTACGTTTAGTATTAATATTAGTTTATATGGTACCCTTTAGCAAGATGTAGTTTCTTTCCTAATCTTTTTCAATTAGATCTATTTTTTGCTTCTGCAAAAATCTGAGATCAGAATCACTACCCCTGCCTTTTTTTTTACTTCAGCTGAAGCATAATGTATTCTGCTTCAGGCTTTTTTTTACCTTTACTCTGTATGTATAACTCTGCTTTAAATGTGTGTGTGTGTGTGTGTGTGTGTGTGTGTGTGTTTTGTAAACAACATATTGTAGGATTCTGATTTTTAATCCAGTCTGCTGTTTGCTTCCATTTTATGGGAGAGTTCATCCCATTCACATTCATGGCTAAAATTACTAACTGTATTTTCCACCATCTTATTTTACTTAAGTTATTCTTTTCTCTTTCTTCTCCCCCTTTCCCTCCTCTCCGCTGTTTTGCTTCTGATCATCACCTCCTCCAATCAGTGTTCTCCTTTCACATTCCCTTCCCCTTTCTTATCCTTTTTACCTTTTACTTCTGTTCTCTCTTCTTTTTCCTTTCCCTTTCATTTCCTACTTCCTTATAGGGAGAAACACGTTTTTCTATCAAACTAAAGATGTTTGATGTTCATTCTTTGAGCCAAATCCAATGAGATTAAAGTTAAAAGATAAAAGATAAAATTTCACATAGTACTCATACCCCTTCTTTCCTTCCCTCAATTGTAATAGATTTTTTGCCTCTTCATGTGATATAATTTTCCCCATTTTACCTCCCCTTTCCTTTTCTTACAGTACAATCCCTTTTTCTTTTTTATCTCATCACCATAAAGTCAAATTTTACCTAAACCCTTTGAGTATTCTCCTAACAAAGATATAGCATATCATCTTTCCATATAGGGATCTAAATTTTTTAACCTTTAAAAACATAGTTTTTTTCTTCCCTTTTTACATTTTCATGCTTGTCTTGAGTTTTGTATTTGAAAATCAAACTTTCTGTTCAGCTTGGGTCTTTTCATAAAAAATAAATGAAATTCCCCCATTTCATTGAATGTCCGTCTTTGCCTCTGAAAGACAATACTTAATTTTGCTGGATAATTGATTCTTGCCTGCAGTCCAAGCTCCGTTGCCCTCTGGACGATCATATTCCAGGCCTTTAAGCCCTTTAAAGTGGAAGCTGCTAAGTCCTGGACAATTCTGATTTTGGCTCCTTAATATTTGAATTGTTTTTTTCTTGTTGCTTGCAGTATTTTCTATTTCATCTGATAATTCTGAAATTTAGATATGACATTCCTTGGGGTTTTCATTTCGGGTCTCTTTCAGGAGGTGATTGGTAGATTCTTTCAATAGCCATTTTACCGTGGTTTTTGTTTGTTTGTTTTGTTTTGTTTTGTTTTGACATCAGGGTAGTTTTCCGTGATCATTTCTTTAAAGATGTTATTTAGGCTCTTTTTTCATTGTGGCTTTTTGGTCATTCAATAATTCTTCTGAATCTATTTTCCAGGTCATTTGTTTTTCCAATAAGGTATTTTATATTCTCTTGTATTTTTTTTTTTCATTTTGGGGGGGATTTTGATGGACTAATTATTTAGTCATTCCTTCCATTTGCTCAATTATAATTTTCAGTGAATTATATTCTTCAGTTAGATTTTCAAAACTCCTTTTCTATTTGGCCAATTGAATTTTTAAATGAATTATTTTGTTCATTGGATTTCTTTTCCTATTTTGCCAATTCTATTATTTTAGGGAGTTGTTCTCCTTTCCCATTTTGCCAATTCTATTATTTTAGGGAGTTGTTCTCCTTTCTTATTTTGCCAATTCTGTTTTACAAGGAGTTGTTCTCTCTTTTCATTTTGCCAAATCTATTTTTTTAAAGAAGTTGTATTGTTTTTCCATTTCATCAAATCTATTTTTTTTTATTAAAGCTTTTTATTTTTCAAAACATATGCGTGGACAATTCTTCAACATCAGCCCTTGCAAAACCTTGTATTTCAATTTTCCTTCCCTTCCCCTACACTCTCCCCTTGATGGCAAATAGTCTATTATATGTTAAACGTGGTAGAAATATATGTTAAATCTAATGTATGCATACATATTTATATAATTATTGTGTTGTACAAGAAAAATCAACTCAAACCAGTAAAAAAAGAAGCAAAATAAAATGCAAGCAATAACAAAAAGAGTGATCAAATCTATTTTAAGGAGTTTTTTCAGATAATTTCTGTGTTTCCTTCCCCAAACTGTTCAGTAAAGCTTTCATTTCCTTTCTTTATTTTTCTTCTAACTCTCTTTAAAGATCCTTTTTGCATTCTTCCTAGAAAGCCTTTTGAATTGGGGACAAAATCACATCAACTTTTGAAGCTTCATGTGGAAATGTTTTGCTTTTAGTGTTCTCCGGGTTTGAAATCTGTTCTTTTCCATGTCCAATAGCTATCTATTGTCAGAGCTCTTTTTACTTTTTTGCTCATTTTTAAAGGTTGAAGTCTGTTCTTAGAGAAAAGGGTAGACTGCCCCAACCTTCCTCTACAGTTGACAGTGGCTTCATGCTATCCTGGGGTTGCTGTTGCAGGCTTCCTTTTTATGTTGGATAGACTTGGCCAAATCCCACTTGTTATTCTGCAGTTCAGAGGCTCTATTTGCTTTCTGTAGTTGTAATAGAAGACTCATAGCTAGTCTGCTGATCCACTGGCTTCTGTATATCAATGTCCCTCAATAGAATTTATCTGTATAAATCTCTTTATCTGTTTTATTCACCCCAGAAGTAGTTGGTAGGGTAAATTCTTTTTCCATTACTATTTTTTTCTAATGTGGACATTAATAACTCCTTGAGTGTTTGAAACAAATTCTAAATTCAACACTAAAGCTTTCTTTTGTTGGCAGTTCTTTTTTAGATTGTTGGATTTTTTTTTTCCTTTTGGAAACTGGGAAGTATAATCTATGTTTATATTTAGTTTAAATATACACATATAATTGGTAATTTCTTTTCCCTAAATTCTTACAAATGCGTATGGTTAAACATTTTTCCCTGTAATCTCTCTGTTTACCTCATTCAAGATAGAAATTTTGGGAAATAAACTTTTGGTTTTTCTTCTGCCTTATTGCTCACATTATAATCAGAAGCAATCCTTATCCTTCACTGCATTTTTCGTTACTTTTCTTTTTTTTTTGTTTTTTAAAGGAATATGATTTCTATGAATCCTATTCTTTGGATTACAGTTAATGAAAGAGACAGTGTGGTGTCTGGAGAGGCCTAGAGAGACTTACATGAACTGATGCTAAGTGAAGTGAATAGAACCAAGAGAATGTTGTACACAGCAACAACAAGATCCTATGATGATCAATTCTGATGAATGTGGTTCTTCTCAATAGTGAGATGTTTTGGGCCAGTTCTAATGGTCTTGTGATGATGAGAGCCATCTGTACCCAGAGAGAGGACTGCAGGGACTGAGTGTGCACCACAATACAGTCTTTTCACCTTTTTTTGTTGTTATTTACTTGCTTTTTGTTTTCTTTCTCATTTTCTCTTTTTGATCTTATTTTTTTTTGTGCAGCATGATAAATGTGGAAATATGTATAGAAGAATAGTATATTTAACCTATATTGGATTACTTGCTCTCTAGGAGAGGAAGTGAGGGGAAAGGAGGGAGAAAAAGTTCGGAATGCAAGGTTTTGCAAGGGTGAATGTTGACAATTATCTTTGCATATGTTTTGAAAATAAAAAAGCTATTGTTTAAAAAAGTGTTCTGTAAACCTTAAAGGGTTGCATAAATGCTATTATTATCTTAATTATCATTTTCTATTGTCACCTTTGGGGTTGGAGAGTTTTAGGGGCACCAACTTTCCCTGTCCTGTATTGAAAATACTCTTGGGAAGCTTGATCCTTGCTTAGAGAACAGGATACCCTGGAGATCCCCCCAATAATGCATACTATATGACACCCTGGTTCATATGAATAACAGTGTATAGAGACCATTATCATTGACTTTTATTCCCAGTGAAATGTTAATATCTTCATATCTAGCACATTAGATGTTGGCTTAGGATGTTGTGTTCTGGGAATTCTAGCTCACTTTACTATCTTCTTTCACATGATCCAGACCAAATACTTCTTTTAAACAGCAAAGAAGTTTCTGAACATTACATGGCACATTAAAAAATACACACAAAAACAAAATACAAAATCTAAAACTGAAACAGAACCTTTCTTTCTCTGAATAACAAATATCTAAGTTCACACCTTTAACCTTTAACTTTACCAAGTATATTTCACTGACACCAGGAAATCCTGATTATCCCTTTTATATTTCCTTTTTATTTATCATGATTAGATGGTTCCTAAAATTAACTGACTTTAGTTTGTGACATTGTCTGTTGTGATCAATGTGTGAGGATTAAGCCTTCTTTTAATGATAATATAAAACATCATCTTTTTGCTGGACAAGTACTCTCCATTCCCTTCTGCCCCAACCATACTGAATGGAAACTCTTTGTCTATGCCCCAAAGCACTATATGGATTATTCAAGTGATAACTGTGGTTATCCTATTTTGGTATTTGTGGAAACCATTCCCAGTAATCCTGAAAACACTATAATATAATCACAATCCCTTTAAATCTTTTATGTAAAATCTCCAAGCTCTGTAAATGTAATTAGTTTAACAGATAAGATGATATGGAAGCTGATGGAATTACTAATTTCCTTATTGCAATATATTCTTGCAGGATTAGTGAATGATTTATAGAATTCCTAGTATTTCCACAGCATTCTGGAGAACTTATTTCCACTGATTCTAGGAAGTTGTGGTCTGTTTGGATTTTCAGTTAAAATTCACAGGAGAAAATCTCTATCAACTAGGCAGGTTTTGGTCATAGTTATGGTTAAAGGGAGATTTAATTTTTATACTGTATACAGTATCACAAACTAGAGCCAGATCAGACAAAGGACCATTTAAGAACAAATGGTAAAAAGGAAATGTAGATTTCTCTACATAAATAAATACAGAGATTGATAAAAGTTATTCCTTTAGGCTTAGGAATGGGAACTTGAGGAAAATAGGACCAGAGGCAGAATGTGTATATGTGGGGGGTCATTAATAATAAGGATGAAACTGGGGTGAAGCCAATTAAAATCAATTGTTTGGGTTAACATTTATACCTTGGAAATTGATGGTAGGTTATTGCTACTGCTATTGACATTTTGATATCTATTAAGTAGAAAAAGAATTTTGGTTTAATATAAAATGATGAAACACACACCAATATGTCTATATCTAGAAGCAACTTTTACATGAGATTTAGAGATTTTTGGGGAAAATGATCTATAGTATATAAGTGAGGACTTAGAAATTAACATTGTATAGTGATTCTACACTCATATGGGGACAGTTAAAAGTTATTAAAAGGCTAATTAGGAAAGATCTTTTATTTGTTTAAAATGTATAAAAATGTGAATGTGGAACAACAGAGTTTCAAGGGCACTAAAACAAGAAGCAACTGTATTGAGAACTTCAGAGAGCTGCAAAGCATGATGTTATGTCAGCTAAATGGCATGGGTATGTCTGTTCACTAAAAAAAAAGGTAACACTAATAAAATGTGAAATAATATAAACACTTGGAAACTGAGGAATGTTTTTTAAAAGAATTGTAGATTTGATAGGAGAAATTTAAGGTGTTAGAACATTTTAAGTAAAATATGACTCAGAGCCAGGAGGTTCTCATTTAAGTCATTGAACACAGAAAGAAAAGAGGAAATAAATCACTGAAGCAGCAGCAGGGTAAGAAGAACTGGAGAAGAATTGGAGGCATAGCAGGAGACCTGAAAAGTGTTTAAGCTGGAGCTGGAGTAGTTAAACTGAGAGATGGCTTTAGGTGAGCTATTCCTCATTGGATGTGGGGTAAAGGAAGCAGATTTGCTTGATCAGAAGTGGCAGTGACAGTTATTGCCTTTTAACAGGTGGATTTGGAGAAAGTTAAAACTTTTTATAAGGGCATGTTGCCCTCTGCTGCCATAGCTGACTTGAGAAGTGAAAGCAAAGGGGATTTTTAATGGCTACTTGATCATGATGACCTGGCTTAAAAAGTGAATCATACTATTTTTGTGTGGTCCTTTCTGATTGGACACAGTAGAATCCAAGTGAGTTAATAAGAGGATGGTTTGATCTGAATAGATCAGCCATAGTCTGTTTTATGAGCCTGGAAGTTGTCTAAGTTAAATAGAATAGCAATTCACATTTAATGCTACTACTTTTTAAATACCCTTTAAAATGTGATAGTTAATTTAGAGAGTTTATAAAAGCTAAGTTTATGTAGGAGAAAGAAGAAAATTTCTGTAGGTGAATAGCCATGAAGATCAATACTCAAGCAATGAGCAGAGAAACAGTTTTGTACTGTCCAGATATTCATGAAAGGAATGATGATGTCAAAGTCCACAGTAAAGGAGTATTTCCCAAATAATACAAATTTCTTTTCCGCATGGATTTCCTTGCTAAATCCCTATTAAGTCTGGGCTCATTACACTACAGCTATTGAGTGCATTGATGGAAAAATGTGATCTGGGTTTTTATGTATTGTTATGTCTATTACTATATTTATATTGGCTTTAATATTTATTATGTAATATAATTTTTTTGTTTTGTATTTTATGGTTATGTTTATAATCTAAAAGTATTTTTTGTGAATGACTGATTGTATAAATAGGAAACATATTGGATAGAGCTCAAGAGCTAGAATTTGAGTGGGAGAAATTTATTTCCCTTCAACAGTTACCCCCTGTGACTCTAAGAATATTAGAATATATCTGAGTGATACAGATCTCTCTCTGGGAACTCTGATCTCCCAGTTTGAAAGCAGGTTGAATGAGCTAGAAATCCATAGAGAAGTGAGATCTCTCAGTCTCTGTGTATGAGACCCCCAAATATGATATTGTGAAGGGATTTATATTCCATCGTGTTCATGGTAGTATTTAGAGCCAACTATAACACACTTGTCTTGTAACATTGGGGAAGCAATGAAATAGATCAGCCATAACATCACATCAATGGTCTTATGTATACATCTTATATGCATATATATTGATCTTGTCTATTTGCATTAAATACTATGAGAGCATGAATTATTTTGACTTTGTCTTTTTTCCCCCAGTGCTTTTCATAGTGCTTGAAACACAATAAATATTTGTGGGCTGACAGATTATTTCCTCATATGCATTTTAATTAGTTGCTAAATCTTGCTATTTCTATCTCCAGAGTACCTCCAGAGTTTAGGCTATACTTAATATTGTTCAATCTCATGTGGCACTAGGTTTCAAGCAGAAAACTATATCAATATTTACATATTTAAATGGGATATTGAAAAGTTTGTATAGGATTCTATGTAATAAGGAGCCAGTGATCTTTATTTAGAAGGGTGCAAATCATGAAAATTTTCATGAAAATTTCTTTTATGAAAATCACTTTGCTGGATGTTTAGAAGATAGATTAGAGTACAGAGAAAAAAATAAGATTGTGGAAAAGCTTAAAGATTGGAACTAAATTAGAGATAATCATAATAGTTCAGGTGAAGGAGATAAGGTTCTGAACTATGACAATATTGTATGAGTGATGAGGAGTATGTACTATTTAATATGTACTATTTAATGATTTAAGTAATGACTTGGATGAAGACAAATATCAAAATCATATTTGTAGATAATGAAAAGAAGAATAGATAGTCAGCATATTGGATAACAAAGTCAGTATACAAAAAGTTCTTGAATAGGCAAGACCTTTGAGTTGATCTACTAAGATGAAATTCAACAAGAATTAATGTAAAGTCTTATACTTGGATTAAAAAAAACCTGACTTCCCAAGTACCAGATTAAGAAGTCATGGTTAGACAGAAGTTGTTTAGTTCTAAGTGAAATGATTTAGGTAATTGTTGATTACCTGAAAAATGGCCAGAGAATGGAACTCGGAATGGTGAAACATTTAGTCCTTTAGTCCAAGGCAGTGGATTATAACTGAAGGAAGTAGGTATGCCTATCTTGGAGAAAAGAAGATTTCATTGAGAACATCATAGCTTTCTTTAGGCATTTGGAACATAAGAGGAGCAATTATTCAAAGGGCAGAATTAGAAGCCATGAATGTAGCAAAGAGTATATTTTTGGTTTGATATCAAGGAAGCCATTTTTTTTAAAACAATTTGAGTCATGCAGCAGAATGGACTATCATGTAATATGCTTGGATTCTCTTTCTTGGAGATCTTCACAAAGATGATCAATAATCACTCATCATCTGTGTTATAGTGAGGATTTCTTTTCTGCATTAATTTGACTAAGTTTACTGAATTCTCCATCTTTTCCCTAGATTTTATGATTCTTGAACATTATTCTTCATCACTTATACAATACTGTCATAGTTCAGAACCTTATCTCCTTCACCTGAACTATTGTGATTGTCTCTAATTTGGTTCCAATCTTTAAGCTTTTCCACAATCTTATTTTTCTCTGTACTCTAATCTATCTTCTACACATCCAGCAAAATGATTTTCATGAAATGCAAGTTGCACCCTTCTAAATAAAGATCAGTGGCTCCCTATTACATAGAATCCTATACAAACTTCTCAATCTTACATTTAAAGCCATCCATAATCTAGCCTCTTGCTATCATTCCAGCCTTGTTTCATAATGTTTCATTGATAAACTCTTCAGTACAGCTCAGCATAAAAGGATATCCCATTTTCCATCTCTTTGTCTTTGCATTAGTCACTCCCATAATAAGAATGCTCTCTTCCCTCAACTTTTTGAAATTCTTACTTTCCTTCAAAAGTAACCCCAAGTATTACCTTCAACATGAATTCTTCTTCATCAGTCTTATCTTCAAGTGCTCTTTCTTCCCCAAGTGTCTTACAGTAATTTTTGGTATACTTATATTTTTGTGCAGTCAGCAGGTGTCATTGAATATGTAAGTTTGTTTGGTACTCTTTATTTTTATTGTTTCTACTAACAGGAAAAATAGTAGAATTGATTCCTTCTAAACCAGGCCTTTCTTTTCCCTTTGGTGGTCCAAGGCTGTATTTTTCTCTACTATGCTCTTTCTTTTTCCCACCTGAAGCTATGGTTTTGCTTGAAGATCCTACATTTAAACAACCTGGTCTGGCTGTATCAAAAAATTCATATTTTAACTTTGATGTAAAGCTGAATCCAATTCTTCTAGATTACTTAGCATTTTAGGAGTTTATCTTTGACAACAAATGGTAACCATAATCAAATAATTTTACATATAGTTTACGGAATTTCTAGTTATAAAATAACTAATATCCCTCACTCTATATGGCAGTGCCTTGATTATACATAAATTCCCAGTTTAATATAATATTGCCCTCCCCTTGGATAAACTTCCTTAGGGTAAGGACTCTTTCAGTTTTACTTTTAAAAGGGGGCTTAGGACAATGTCAGGTATAATGCCTAATTTAATGACTAGTTCTTTTATAAAGAATTTTATTTTTTAGAAAGTGATATTGAAATTCTTATTATGATGACAGTACAGTTTTTTTAAAAATATGTCATTCTTGGAAACTGAGTGGATGCCCATCAGCTGGAAAATGACTGAATAAATTATGGTTTATGACTATTATAGAATATTATTGTTCTATAAGAAACAATCAGCAAGATGATTTCAGAAAGCTCTGGAGAGACTTATATGAACTGGTGCTATGTGAAGTGAGTAGAACCAAGAGAACATCGTACAAGATTATACAATGATCAATAGATGTGGCTCTTTTTTTTTTTTAAAACAGTAAAGTGCTTTAGGCCAGTTCCAATGGTCTTATTATGGAGACAGCCATCTTCACCCAGACAGAGCACTGTGGAGACAGAGTGTGGGATCACAACATAGTATTTTCACCTTTGTTGTTTTTATTTGTTTGCATTTTGTTTTCTTTCTCATTTTTTCCTTTTTGATCCAATTTTTCTTGTGATGCATGATAATTGTGGAAATATGTATAGAAGAGTTGCACATGTTTAATATATATTTGATTACTTGCTGTCTAGGGGAGTGGGAAGGAAGAAGGGAAGGAAAAAATTGGAACACAAAGTTTTACAAGGCTGAATATTGAAAATTATCTATGCACGTGTTTTGAAAATAAAAAGCTTTATAATATATATATATATATTTTATAAAGCTTTATATATATATATAAAACCTTCCATAACCTACTGGTTATGGGTCTTCTGAGGTATATAAAACAGACCAATATTTAAAAAGCAAGTCACCTTTATTGTGTAATGCATTTTTTTTTATTGCATAACTGATTCACTCAAATCACACTCAGAATACATGCATTAAGCAGGAGCCATTGGGAAAGTATTAAGCTCTAAGAGTTAACAATATTCTTTTTTATTTTTATTTTTTTAAAGTAAATCTTTTCCATGGTGTCTGGTTCTATAAGATGATAGCAGATTGCATTGCATTGTATACCTTGAACTGCTTGGTCTGTCCCAGCTCATCTTCACAATGAAGGCATCCAGCTGGAATCAGGGGCATATGTTCAGTATTGCCCATAGAATTAGACCTGGGTCTAGATGGCACCAGATATCCATATTAAAAGTAAAGACTTCAATCAATCATCTGTATTTTGGCAAATACCAAAATTCATGGTGTTGTGTAAATGCAGCTTAAAAAAAGAGCTTTGGGATATGGGATATATCTCAAATATTGTTATTGTTCACCACATAGACAAAGTCAGTATTGGTTGTATTTATCACTTGTTTTATCCTGTTGGTTTCCCTTCTTGGAGTTTCTGACTGGCACTGTGCAGAGTTGAACACAACATTCAATCTTTACTCTGTTACCTAGGAAGCTAGAAAAAAGAAACTAGGTAAAAAACAACACAAGCCAAACACAAAAGCAAAGGGGCATATACAAGAAACAAAATGAACTACAAAAGCAATAGTTTGTATAGAACAAACTTTATATTAAAGAAATAGCCACAGTGGTGTCTAGAATATGGTTAAATCTTATTTCCTTTATCCGTTTACATGCTTTCAAAAGGAACTGACCACTTTGGTCCAATTCCATTTTAAACAAGAATACTTCATGGTACGTGGACTTTCTTTTTTCAAGAACACAAAAGAGAGGAAGGAGGCAAGTTGATTAATGGAAATAAGGGAGGCCACTCCGGTTCAGGAGCAATGTCACTTGTGACTGTGCTTCTGATCAGAAGTGAGTTCATTAGACTCTCAGTGAGGCAGAAGGGGGAGGAATGGGTAGCCAGAGCAGAACAGCAGGGAAGAAAAAAAGAAAATCAGCTGGTGGAACTTGCTTATGGAGTCAGGGCCTGCTCTCCATGAGTTCTCCATGACATGAGTAGAAATTGCAGAGTATTGAGTTCCTCGCTCACCCCCACATATGCTGCTATGACTTCCTTGGAGGCTGTGAACAGGAATACTAATATGAGAGACCTGTGTCATTTCTTATCAAGGATTCATTTTTTCTCTCACAAACTCATAGCATGCAGGTCCACAGAATGATTACATTTGGGAAACTGAAATTCCTCTAATTACCTTACATTTCCTCTGAAAATAGAAGCCTATCTTTTTAAAGCCAATATTGTACCATTGCTGCTTCACAGCAGTGAAGCATGAAATACAACATTCTCCAAAGAATTAAAAACAAGTATCACAGAGGGCAATGTAGTGGTACATTTTGCAAGTGAGCAAGTTATAAGATAAAAGTCTTCTGAGGCTCAAATAAGATAATGTATGTAAATCACTTTGCAAACCTTAAAGCATTATATAAATGCCCATTGTTGTTGATGATGATGGTAATAATGTTGATGATGATGATGATGAGTCTCTGATGACCAAGCCTCCAACCTGGTAATGAAATGACTTAATTTCCTCAGCCTTCTCTTTCACTTCTCCTGATAACAAGCAATGTTTTTTTTGAGCAATATAAGTGTATGCTGGTGGATACTTAACATTTTATAGCATCGATGATTTTTTAATCTCATGGTGAAAATTTAACAAGGGGCTCTGTCAAAGTCAGGATGATTCCAGGACACCCCTACATGTAATCAATGAGAACTTTGAAATAAGAAAAAGAATAAAATATATCATCAGGAAAAAATGTTAATGGAAGAAAAACAGTCTGGTGAAGAGAAAATACAATAAACAGGGACAAAAGAGGACAGCCAGGGAGTTCTGGAAGGGGGTTCTCAAAATGTAAAGAGAAAATGAGAGAAGCTTCCTCACATTGGGTAAACCCTTGTATTGAAATGCATATTTATATGTAGAATATGGGCTAGAGTTGTACAGGATAGGAAGACAATGATGGGTTACAGGGAATATCTCAAAATGATATCACATATATATTTGAATCTTTGGGGATTCAAATTCGTGATTTTATGAAAACGAATACTCCAAGAGTGAAGATCTCACCCAAACCTTATGTTCTTATCCTCATCCATCCTTCATATGCTGATGAATTTAGGATTTGTAATTTGGGGATCAGGTTGTAGCAGATTCTGGAAGTATAGATAAAATGTTTCTTAATAGGCCATTGATTGCTATCCAAGCATTGTTTTTTTTAATTTCTAACCTCTCAGTTTTTCCCCTGGTACATATACATTGTTTAACCAGTTTTTTAAGACTGCTTTTATACATACATTTGTGTGACTTCTTAGAGAACCTCTCCAGTCATTTTATGAATACCATTTGTGCTGTATCATAAAATGACATAAAATACTTGCAATAGGTATATATTGGATTCCCACTTTTCTTCCCTTCTCATTCCTCCCAAAGCTAAAAGCCAGTGTTTTTTTAAAGTTCTGAGAGGGGGCAACTAGGATTGTGTAGTAGCATATATTTCCCGTACCATTGTTTGCATTTATCTTCTGTAGACCTTATTTTTTCTCAACTGTAAAAGAGGCTATTTAAGGTTTCTTCCAGCTTTGAATCCTATGGTCTATGATATTAATGAAGCAGTTTATTTGTTCGGGTACTGTTCCCCTGAGATACCTAAAGGCTTGACTGAGTGGCCAGACTACTATATCAATAGTATGTATTGAGAAGACCCATCTGTTATCCTTGACTCTAGCCACAAGATTTCTACTCATCATTTAGCTATGTCTCATTTATCTTGAGCTTTTCTATCTTAATGTTTATTAGCTCTTCATGATCAACAACTCACACCTATAAAGCTAGCCCACTTTTCCGCCATCTCATGAATTTTCAGTCATAAAAGACTCTAATTTTTGTTTCCACCCTGTCCTGACCTAGCTTGCTAGCCAGTGCACTTTCATTCTGAAAGAGTCAAATAGTTGACTAAGCAGTTGTTAGTCTGTTTGGAACATCAATTACCCATTTTGTTAAAGACCAGAGTGTGATTAGTCTTGTTTCTGTTAATGAAAATGTTGCACATTAATGCCAACCATGACATGAATAGTAAGATTGGCATTAGGGAATTTTTGAAATGAGAACAACATTTGTGATTACCCTACAGAATGTAAAAATTGGGAAATCATCAAGTAACTTCATGTGGCTACATTGCATTGTAATTTAGTTTTCATTAGTGATGAGATTGCTGCAGAATAATAAGTGGTCCTCAGTTCTAATAAGCTAGCCAAGTAAACATGAGTTAGGGCACCAGGGACTTATAGCTCTAAGTCACTCAGGCACTAGCAATTTTCCTTGCATTTCTAAACTAAAAACAGATGGGATTTTGTTAAGAGAGAATATTATTTGCTTTTCTGTGCTACAATGTGTGAGGTGAATGTAGCTAATCATATCAAAAGAGGTATTCCATCCATCTTCCACCTAGCTTTAGTAGAAGGTCCTGAAATGTGATATGAATGAATGAAGGGATTCAAAACTGTGTTAAGTGCTTACTTTGTACCAAGGAAATACTGCATTAAGTTCTAGGGTTAGAAAGAGAACAATGTAGCGACGTTTTGCTCTCAAGAAATTCACACTCTATAGCCATTCTGGAGAGCAATTTGGAGCTATGCTCAAAAAGTTATCAAACTGTGCATACCCTTTGACCCAGCAGTGTTTCTATTGGGCTTATATCCCAAAGAAATCTTAAAGGAAGGAAAGGGACCCACATGTACAAGAATGTTTGTGGCATTCCTTTTTGTAGTGGCTAGCAAATGGAAATTGAAATTGGATGCCCATTAATTGGAGAGTGGCTGAATAAATTATGGTATATGAATGTTATGGAATATTATTGTTCTATAAGAAATGATCAGCAGGATGATTTCAGAGAGGCTTGGAGAGACTTGCATGAACTGATGCTGAGTGAAATGAGCAGAACCAGGAGATCATTGTACATTGCAACAGTACTGTATGACAATCAATTCTGATGGACATGGCTCTCTTCAACAATGAAATATTTCAAACCAGTGATGAAGAAAGCCATATACACCCAGGGAGTGGGATCTGAGTCTGGACCACAACATAGAATTTTCACACTCTCTATTCATGTTTGCTTGCATTATGTTTTCCTTCTCAGGTTTTTTTTTCTGTACAGCAAGATAACTGTAAAAATATATATACACATAGTCGATCTGTCAAATATTTCAACATAATTAACATGTATTAGATTTTCTGCCATCTAGGGGAGAAGGTGGGGGTAGGAGGGAAAAATTGTAACAGAAACATTTGCAAGGGTCAATGTTGAAAAATTACCCAAGCATATGTTTTGCAAATAAAAAGCTTTAATAAAAAATGTTCACACTCTGGTTGGGAAAGATGATACACTAAAGAAATTCAGGGGTAGATTATAAAGGAATACCCAGAAGTCCTAAAGAAACCAATGGCAAGGTTCAAAAGCTTTAGGTTAGCCCAATGGATCTAATGAAAGGATCAGGGCATAGAGGCAGGGTATTGGATGAGAATAGATGCTCCTTTTTGCTGAAAAGAATAGAGTCAGGAATTTATATACCATTCAAGTTCTATGGGCAATCAAGAGGCCTAGATGTTTGTGACTAATAGAAGGGGAAGAGCTCTATTAAACAGGAAGTTTTTCTTAAATAGGCATATTCAGTCCTATAGGAATCTTTCTTTCAAAGGAGGAATAAAAACAGAAAAAAAGTTTCTTTCTTCTTTTCTTCCTTTCTTCTTCCCTTCCTTCCTTTATTTCTTCTTTCCATTCTTCCTTTCATCCTTCATTACTTGCCTTGCCTTAGTTTCCCTTACTTTTTCTTTCTTTTCTTTCTATTCCTCTGTTGCTGCATATGATATTTTTGGCCACAGGCTTAGTTCTTTTAATTATCAGTGTATATGATTCCAGGAATTACAATCTTTTATTATTACTTCTGCTAAGTCCCATACAATTTTAATTGTAGCTCCAAATGGATTTGAATGGCTTTTTTCTTGTTTCTTGCAAAATTTTTTCTTTAATCTGGGGATTTTGAAACTTGGCAATAATATTCCTATGTGTTTTCCACAAAGGATCTCTTTGGAGTGATGATTGGTGGATTTTTTTCTATTTCTTCTTTTCCCTCATGATCTGTCACTCCAGGATAATTTTCTTTGATGATTTCTTGCATTATTGAATAAAGTTTCTTTTTTATTTGGACACAGCTTTCAGGTAGTCCAATTATTCTTATATTTTCTCTTCTTAATCTGTTCTCCAGATTTGTTGTTTTTCTTACAAGATGTTTTGTATTTTGTGCTATTTTTTCATTCATTATATTCTGTTTTGTTATTTCTTGGTCTCATAGTTTTATTGACTTCCTGTTGTCCAAAACTATTTTTCAAAGACTTATTTTCATCTTTGCATCTTTTTTTCTAGTTGGACAATTTTTTTTCATAATCTTCTTGTTTTCCTTTGGGTGGTTTTTATTTTTATATTTCCTTAATGTCTCATTTAATTTTTAAATTTCCTTTTGAGTTTTTCTATAAATTCTCTTTGAGCAGGGAGTCATTTACCATTACTTTTTGGGATAGAAGTAGCTCTTTTTACTTCAGTACCTTCTGCTGAAGATGAACCCCAGTCTTCCCAGTTCCCACAGTAAGTTTTTATGGTTATATTCTTTCTTCTTTTCTGGTTCATTATTTTTTAAAATTAGAAATATTAGTGCAAGCACTTCTAATAGTAGGATGGGGGAATGGTGCCTCTCACTTCCCCTCAGCTCTCTCCTCTGACTTGGATCCAAAACAAACCAAAACATCCTCTCTCCTGCAAGTGCTTGCAGCCAGTAGCATTTCTGCCCCATTGCCTTTACACTCCCAGTGTGCTGATTCCTTTTTGCACCAGGCTGTGTCTCAGCAGCACAGTTAGGTGTTACTAATTAGCCGAGGTTCCTTCAGTCTTCTGGGGCTCAGACTTGACTCCCCACATGGTCCAGGAGGTGAAATTCTCTGTGGTTCCTGCTGAGGCTCCAGCTAAACCCAGCTGGCACCAGGGGATCCCACTTGGTGTTTTCAGTGCTAGCTTTTTGCAGAGCTAGCCCAAAGGTGTTTTCCCTTTACGTGGGCTAATCAGGTATTGAGGTCATTTCGATCTTCTTGAGTTGTACTAGGTCTTCTTCCAAGTCTTCTTGATGTTTCACCAATCTATGTTCTCCCTGAGGAGCAAATTAGTTCTGTGGGAGAAATCTGGAGAGCTTGAAATTTACCAACCCACTCTGTCATCTTCCCAGAATTCTCCCCCCTAAAATACATTTATTGAATTAAATTTAAATCAGAAAGATGTAGTGAAAAATAAATCCCAAGTAATATCCAATCAATCACTTTCAATAAGTTCACACCATTCTACTATAACTTGGAGCCCTTAGTAAAGGTGAGCTATCAATCATTCCTCTCCTACACTCAATACCAATACCATAGCAACCAAATGATACAATGTGCTGGTCCATTTACCTTGGAATCAGAGGTCATATTCCAATTCCTACTTAAGGCTCCTTGTCCTAATACTAGGTGAACTCTGATACAAGGGTTAATGACCCATTGCCCTTTAGGGAAATATCCCACTTCCATACCACTGACTCTATTATATCTCAGGTGATGTTTCCTACACATCCTTCTATATAAGCACACCCTTCCTGGTCACTTCTCTGTTGCTGAATAGAAATCTTGAGAGAAAAGGCTATTACCTATTCCCTGTCACAAGAAGAGCATCCTCCAGAGGAAATCTCCACAAGGCCAGTTCATGGCTATATATAAGGTGCTCCTCTGACCCAGCTGCAAAGGAAAGTATGGAGTCTTGCATTTAAACTCTCATGCCACAAGTTCAGCCATCTGTTTTAAAACCACTATATCACATAGAAAATTGACACAATCAACCTTTATTCTTCTACTGTAGGGGTGCAAATGGTTGGGTCAATGGCTCCTACTCCTATATCCTGAACCTTCAGCCAAAAGCAGCTCCCAAAGATTTTATCATTGTAACATCTAGGAAAAAATGATCACGTTCTATTAAACACATGTACACACACACACACACACACACACACACACACAAACCTGGTTTCTCTGGATCAATCTACCTTAATACAAATTAACCCACTGGGATTCCATAAATTACAAAATATTCCTTCTTTTGTGCCTTTTAATTTCAAGGTAGGGGAAAAATAAGTCTTATTTGGGAAAACTTTAGAAAAGACATAATTGGCCAGGAGGTGTTTATAAGTAGGAAAGGTTGTTGACTCTCTCTTACTCTAAACACTTATCTGGGTGAAAGCTTCACAATACAAGTGGAAATATTTGCTTTGTGAGGAAAAAGATCAAATAAGAAATTGCAAAAATTCTCTATACAGTTTTTAGTCAGTGTTGAAAACATTTGTCTATGAATACAATTATGTACATATATATTTTTATACTTAAGCATGTATGTATATATATATATGTATGCGTATATACTCACAGATGGAATACCTATACCTTTAATCTGAGTCCCTCCATTTGTAAGATTTCTCTTACCAGTCATTCATATTTTCTTCCACAAGGTTCATTAACTCTTTATTTTATTTTTACTTTTAATTAATGGACTAAAAAAAGCATTTCCATTAATTCTTGCAGAGTCCAGATCTATGGACTCAGTAATTATCTAAGTGGTGCCTTAAGGTTTTGAAAAAAAACTCATCCCCTTTGACCTGCACATAGTCACCAGAAGTAGTTCCCTTGGTGGCCAGATCATGCCTAATGAGTTCAACTCTTTCTTTTCTGCCTAGAGAGTAATACTAATGCTTCTTCCTGGTCTGAAGGCCAGGAATTCCCATCCTCTCCCAGGGAACAGTCCCCTAGGTTTTGGCAACTGACTCAGCCACATGATAGCTAGATATTGATTTCAGTTTTTACTCAAGAACAGCAAACTTTACCTTAGGCAATATATGACATAGTCTGGTGTTATTTGCTTTCTTTAAACACATATAGATCCTCTGAGGCTCAACTGAGTACATGGAGTTCCATATAGTCTCTAGAATTGGACTGATGCTGTAACCTCTATGGAAGCTATGCGGGTATGATTTCTCTTCTTCCTCTTAAAACAGATCCCATTCCAATGCAAATGTAGTCCAAGCATGAATCATAGTCATATGATTTCTCCTTTTTCCCAATGAAAATTTCTGACAAATAAACAACCTCTCTGGAAAGTATTTTACAAATTTTCCCTCATTAGGGAAGAAAATGGATGTTGAACTGGAAGGGATTTTAAAAGGTGTTGAGTCCAACCCATTGACTTAGTCAATGTGGAATCTGAAGTCTAGAACTGCTAAAAGTGATTTGTCCAAGTGTATGAGAGGTGGGTCTACGGCCAGAAATCTCTTAATTTAGGTTTGATATTAAAATTAATTGAGCCACTCATAGATAATTTAACAGTTTACAAAAGAAAGTTTACTTAGCCTTAGCAAGGCATAGTGTGGTGATTATAGTTGTGAAGCATTAACCAAATCTGAAGGGACCCTAACTTCAAATGAGCAGACCTTTTTATGCCCTTTAATGACCAGGAAGCTAAGTCAATATGGCAAAAGGCCATCAGAAAGCTGAATTAAGGGAAGCACAAATCAAACCATCAACTTCTGGGTTGATCAAGTCTCAGGAACAACTTTGTTAACTTTCAGCAAAAAAGTCCAGTAATCTAGTTTAACTTGCCTGCTAGAACAGGTCAGGTAATATTGCTCTTGTCACATAGCATTAACTAGTTATAAAGTTGTAACTGAAATGTAGGTTCTTTGATTCCAGATTTATGACATCTTAAGTTCTTGGTACATAAATGTTAATAAATGCTTTTGATTTCCACTTGGCTGATTGCCAATCCAAAAGGCTTAATTTCTGGACTTTCCTAGTGACATTTGCCTTTTGACAGATTCTAATGAGATTTGAATTTCTGAAGATGAACATCAAGAAAGGGGGTCTTCTCTTAACATTGTACCTATAAATATGTATATTTCTAGCCTCCCTTATCTATTAGCATTTCTTAGTCCTTTCTCCCTTCTACCAACATTTTTTGAGATTTCGTAAAATACTCAAACTCTCTCTCACTATATCTGACATACCTTATGTCAATTATTTTCTGAATTCAAG
The DNA here is from genome assembly GCA_023553655.1 of Myrmecobius fasciatus. Lineage (NCBI taxonomy): Eukaryota > Metazoa > Chordata > Mammalia > Dasyuromorphia > Myrmecobiidae > Myrmecobius > Myrmecobius fasciatus. The sequence goes on from JAJPUD010006197.1 coordinate 127,027, forward strand.
AAAAGTGAATTTCACAGAGGTAGGGAGAAGAAATCCTATATGTTGACATTGTTTACTAAACAGGAAATTTCACATGCAGTGTTAGACCGTGGTTGCTGTAGACATAGCAGAGCATAGGATAGTCTAAAAATAGATAGTTTTTATAAGTCAGGTTCTTCCCTGATGCTTTGCTGTGCTTAGGTTTTTAGAGACAGTTAATGCTGGCTCACAGGCAAAGATTGCACATTGGTGGAAAATTCTATTAGATTTCTAATGAGCCTTGACATACCCATAGTCTCAAAGTACAAAGGGTGGTCATGACATTTTTTAGTTCTGTACCTTGCCGTAAAAATGTATTTTGAAACCTGTCAGGTATGATCTTGCATAATTCACGGCCAGAGTGTCAACAGATATGGCAGCTTCCAATATTTTTGTTAAATTTTATTTTAAGCAATCCCAAATTTGTCATTATATAACCTGACACTTTCTTAGTTCTTTTGGGGAGACAATGTAGTGATGGAAAGAACAGTAGACTGGTAGACAGAAAATCTGTATTGAACATCCCAGTTTTACTATGTACTAAATATATGCCTGTGAAATTGACTCTAGATTCTTGGCAAAATTCTAGATCATATTATTAAAAGGGTGGTTTGTGAACATTTCAAAAGGGAAATAGTGATCACAATTTGGTTGCAGCCTATCCTGCCAGGCTTATTATACATGGATCCCCTTCTCCCACTCTATATTTCAGCCAAACTCATTTATTTAATATCCCTTGTATGTGATATTCCTGTTTTTGCCTCTTTTCCCTTACTCAAGCTATCTCTCATGTATAGCAAGTACTCCCCTTTCACTATTAACTCCTAAAATCCTTAGATTTTTATAAAGTATAGCTCATTTGTCACCTTTACATGATTTTTCCTGATTCCCCTAGTTGTTACTGGCATATACTATCCCAATATGTATTTTGTCTTGATTTATTATGTATACATATTGACCTGCAATGGAATATAAATTCCATGACAGCAGCATTGATTTAGTTTTTCACTCTATTCACAAAATTTCATAAAGTGTTAGGGCAACAAGATGGTGCACTGGATAATGTTAGGCCTGGAGTCAGAAAGTAAGTTCAAATCTGTCTGCAGATGTAAGCTGTGTGGCCCTGGGCAAGTAACTTAACCATTATCAGCCTTGATATCCTTCACTGTAAAATGAATCTATTAATAGTATTCATCTCCCAGTGTTGTAAAAATCAGGTGAGATAATGTTTCCAAAGCACTTGGCACATTCTAGCTATTTAGTCATTTCTGTTATGTACAAGTCTTCATGACTCCATTTGGAATTTCTCTTGGGAAAGATGTTGGAGCGGTTTGCCATTTCCTTCTCTATTTTACAAATGAGGAATTGAGGCAAATGGAATAAGTGTTTTTGAATTCAAGAAATTGAGTCTTTCTGAATGTACGAACAGAAATCTAACTATGGTGCTAACTAGTTACCCCATAGTAGGTGCTTAATAAAAATTTCTTCACTTTCTCTTTCTCAATCTAGAAGGAACTTAACAAATTAATGTTAATAAATTAATGGAAAAAGAGCTGTTATCATTTCACCAAAACCAGATCATTCCAGAATAACCTTGTTTTCTTTTAAAATAGGACTATTAGGCTGGGAAATAACATTTTTTTCTTTTAAAATAGGACTATTAGGTTGGTAAATCACGGAAATTTAGAGACAATGCTTATATTTCTCCAAAATATTTGCCAACTCATGCAATTCCAGTAGACAAAGACATGGATTAGATCATGGTAAAACTAGATGGATTGAGCATTGATTAAATGAACAGAGCCAAATGAACATGGCAAATGTTTTCTTTTTTTTTTAGATAGGATAAATTATATGATAAATACAATACATGTATACATATCTATACAGTTATCTTACTGCACAAGAAACATCAGATCTAGAAAGAGAAGAAGAAAAAAAAAACAACCTAAGAAGGAAAACAGAATGCATGGAAATATTCACAGAAAGTGTTAAAATGCTGTGTTGTGGTTCACTCTCAGTTCCCACAGGCCTCTCTCTGGATGTATATGACTATCTTCATCGCAGCACAACTGGTTTGAATCACATCATTGTTGAAGAGAACCATGTCCATCAAAATTGATCATCGTATAGTCTTGTTGCTGTGTATAATGTTCTCCTGGTTCTGCTGATTTCACTCAGCATCAGTTCATGCAAGTCTCTCCAATCCTCTCTGAAATCTTCCTGTTGGTCATTTCTTACAGAACAATAATATTCCATAACATTCATATACCATAATTTATTCAGCCATTCTCCAATTGATGGGCATCTTTTCAATTTCCAGTTTCTTTTCACTACAAAAAGGGCTGCCACAAACATTTTTGCACATGTGGGTCCCTTTCCCTCCTTAAAAATCTCTTTGGGATATAGGCCCAGTAGAAACACTGCTGGGTCAAAGGGTATGCACTGTTTGATAACTCTTTGAGCATAGCTCCAAATTGCTCTCCAGAATGGTTGGATCCGTTCACAGTTCCACCAACAATGTATCAGTGTCCCAGTTTTCCCACATCCCCTCCAACAGTTATCATTATCATTTCCTGTCATTTTAGCCAATCTGACAGGTGTGTAGTGGTATCTCAGAGTTGTCTTAATTATGGCAAATGTTTTCTAATGGAATGTATTAAGGATATGTACTTACTTGGTCTTGTGCTGCTTAGCATATTTATCAATAAGTTAGATAAAGATACAGGTAGCAGGGTTATAAAATTTTAAAATGACACCAAACTGAGGAAACAAGGTATAATACTAAGGATAAAAAGTGAGGATCTAATTAAGAATAATTAATAAAATTGGCAATCTATGGGATGCCTATCAATTGGGGAATGGCTAAATGATTGTAATGGAATATTATTTTAGGAAGTTATAAGCAGGGTTATTTCAGAAAAAAACCTGGAAAGACTTACATGAACTGATGAAAAATGAAATGAACAGAAATGGGAAAATGTTATACACAGTGACAATACACAGTATTGTATGATGAAGAACCAGGAATGACCTACCTTTTCTTGACAATACAATGATCCAAGATGATCCCAAAGAAATAATGATGAAGCATACTCTCTGCCTCCATAGAAAGAACTGGTGTTGTTTGAGGACATTCTTAAACAGGCTTAAAAGAAGAATAGTTAGCCAATTCTAATATGATGGAATTTAATGCAAAGAGGTGCAAAATTATGAATTTCTTGTATTGAATTCGTTAAGAACAACTGTATAAAAGTTCTTTTTGGAAAAGACCTAGGAGTTTTAGTGTCTCACACACTATACAAAATAGTGTGACATGGAAGCATAAAAAAGTTACTTCTGACTCAGGTGGTCCTAATAGTGCTAGAATATCTAAAATAAAGGAGGTGATGGATGACTATATTGTTTTAGGCATACCACATATGGATGACCACTTATAATTTTTGGTGTCACTTCCTTGAAGAACCCAGACAAGCAAGAATATCTTCAGTAATAAGCAGGATGGTAAGATAGAAGACTGTTCCATTAATCAGCTGAAGAAAACTGGTGAAGTGAAGAGAAAAGATGAGGAAGGGATTATATTTTTAAGTATTTAAAGAGTTTTCAGTGTCGAAGTGGGATCAAATTTGTCTTGAGAAATCATGGATAGTATGTCAAATTAGCAAATATAATAGGCTTTATATAAAGAAAAAACTCAGTCACTAGAGATGTTCCAAAGGAGAATAGGTAGCCTTAGGAGTTAATAAATTATTCCTAGTTTTGCAAGCTGTGGTTTAGATAATCACAAATCTTGTTAAGGCGTCATTTGGAACAGATAGCTTCCAAAGTCCCTTCCAAATCCGAGACCTCATGATTCTTTGATATTACTTATTCTTTTTGAGTTCTGTTTTCCTTATCTGTAAAAATAAGTATTTCCTACCTACTTCATAAGGTAGCCATGAGGATCAGTTGTTATAATGGTTATGAAAATATTTTGAAAACCTGTGTAAATACAAGATTATTGGTTTTGGAGATGAAAGGACCTTTGATAACATCTACTCCAACTCCTCTTTTTTTAAGATACATAAAATTATATATTCTTTTCCCACAATCATAATTATTCTCTCTCTCTCTCTCTCTCTCTCTCTCTCTCTCTCTCTCTCTTTCTTTCTTTCTCTCTATCTCTCTTTCTGCTGGATGATGTTTATGGAAGGTGACTTGACAGATTACTAGTAGATTTTTAAAGCAAATATTTTGTTTTTAATTTATGGAACAAAACAATCATTTCTGTAACATAGTATAAAAAGATGATTGCAAAGGAAACTGTAACTCTATTATGTACTCTTGCTATTCCTTTTAATTATATAAGAAAATCAATGGGCATCCTTCTTTCACCCCGATCTCATTGGAGATGTGACCAGCTTCTCTCCATTACAAATAATGCTTGTTGTTAGTTTTAGATAGATGCTGCTTTTAAACTCCCTTTATCCCTATGCTTTATGGAGCTTTTAATAGGAATGGGTGCTATATTAAATGTATAATAAAATTATCAGGTATATATATATTTTTTCCCTCCCCCTCCCCAATCTTGGGATGAATATGTATGTATGTATATATGTGTATATGTATATATGTATACATACATGTATAAAATCATCCTATCCATACTTCTATTTATAAATTCTTTCTCTGGATTCAGATAGCATCTTTCTTCATAGGTCCTTTGCAGTTAAGTTTTTATAATAGTCAAAATGACTTATTCATTCCAATTTGTCCTTAAAATATTATTGCTATTGCTGTATGCAACATTATCTTGGTTCTACTCTTTTTGATTTTCAATATTTCCTTCAAGTTTATTTATATTTTTAAGGTCGTTGAGTTCATCATTTCTTACAGCACAGTAATCTTACATTACAGTCATATACCACAACTTGTTTAGCCATTTTCCAATTTTATAAGCATCCCAATTCTTTGTTATCACAAAGAGAGCTGTTATAAATATTTTAGAACATCTAGAATATAACATCTCATTTTGTGTCCTTGGAATGGTTTCTTTACACTTATGTTTTTCCATTATTTTAAGTAATTGTTTTTTTGCTTCTTTAAAACATAAAACTGTTCACATAAAAGTGAGGCATCATTCAATATTGTTCACAAAGTAATATGTATTTATATTCATGTCAGAGTTTGTTTTCTGTCCATAATTGCTTATCTCATTTGAAACATTTCTTTATACATATGTTTTTCATAGTTTTTATTAAAATAATATTTTTTTCCTAATCATTTTAGGCATCAATAGTTATGTCTGAAGTCCTTTCACTATTGATAGAACTTTTTTTTCTCCTTGGAAAATACTATTTTTCTCCATCTCTCTCACCTCTAAATTGCGCTATATAAGTGGATTACTACCTTAAAGGCAAAATATGCTATACAGTAATCCTGTCTGAGGCAGACTTGTGACACAAATGGGCAATTTTTTATCTTCTCTGAGCCTCTAACTTCACAGTATTCTATCTCAAGGACTTTCCTTCATGTATTTCATGCTCCAAAATTACATATACTATTTATACACATTCTCAATCACATTTCCATTTGCCAAAATGGAATGGATGGGGTAAATCGTGTGTGGAGGTAGGAATGAGACCAATGGGATTTTTTTTTAACAAAGTTTACTTTAACAGAAGAACTTGTTAAGTCAAATAAAATATTATTTGGCAAAACCTTTAAGTGTTTTATCATTCAGTAGAAAGATCTCCTAGCTTTTTTATATATTTCGCCCTTCTTTCCTAGGCTTCAATAACACCAGAAGAATAAGGGTCAATAGACTGATGTCCTGCTTCTGACAAGTTTTAATTCTGTGGCCTGGAGAAATTCTGAAAAGTTCATTTAATCTTTTCAAGTTTGTTTCCCTGTATTAACAAGTTGGAAAGAATGAATATTCCAATGTCTTCTTTTTTTTTTTTCCTCAGGACAGTAACATTTTTTTTATTAAAGCTTTTTATTTGTATAACAAATGTATGGGTAGTTATCCAGCATTGATCTTTATAAAGCTTTCCATTACAAATTTTACCCCCAGTCCCCTCCCCTAGATGGCAGGAAGTCCACTACATGTTAATTATGTTGAAATACTTGACAAGTTATGCAAGAAAAATCCTATCTACAAGAAAAAAAAGAAAATCAGAGAAAGGCAACACAATGCAAGCAAACATCAATAGAGATCATGAAAATGTTACGTTGTGGTCCATATTTCATATCCCTCTCTCTGGGTGTATATGGCTTTCTTCAGTGAACAAGTGGAACTGGTTTGAGACAATTCTTTGTTTCAGAGAGCCATGTCCATGAGAATTGATCATCATGTAATATTGTTGTTGCTGTGTATGATGATCTCCTGGTTCTGCTCGTTTTACTCAGCATCAGTTCATGCAAGTCTCTCCAGGCCTCTCTGAAATCGTCCTGCTGGTCATTTCTTACACAGCAATAATATTCCATAACATTCATATACCATAATTTATTCAGCCACTCTCCAATTGATGGGCATCCCTTCAGTTTCCAGTTTCTAGCCACTACAAAAAGGGCTGCCACAAACATTCTTGCACATGTGGGTCCCTTTCCCTCCTCTAAGATCTCTTTGGGAAATAGGCCTAGTAGAAACACTGCTGGGTCAAAGGGTATGCACAGTTTGATGACTTTTTGAGCATAGCTCCAAATTGCTCTCCAGAATGGTTGGATCTGTTCACAGTTCCACCAACAATGTATCAGTGTCCCAGTTTTCCCACATCCCCTCCAACATTCATCGTTATCTTTTCCTGTCATTTTAGCCAATCTGACAGGTGTGTAGTGGTACCTCAGAGTTGTCTTAATTTGCATTTCTCTGATCAATAGTGATTTGGAGCAACTTTTCATATGACTAGAGATGGTTTTAATTTCATCATCTGAAAATTGTCTGTTCATATCCCTTGACCACTTATCTATTGAAGAGTGGCTTGAATTGTTATATATATGAGACAATTCTCTATGTATTTTAGAAATGAGACCTTTATCAGAACCATTATATGTAAAGATGATTTCCCAATTTGATGCTTCCCTCCTAATCTTGTCTGCATTAGTTTTATTTGTACAGGAACTTTTTAACTTAATATAATCAAAATTATCCATCTGGTGTTCAATTAGGAGTTCCAGATCTTCTTTGGACATAAATTTATTCCATCTCCATAGGTCTGAGAGGTAAACTATACTACGTTCCTCTAATTTGCTTACAATATCACTCTTTATATCTAGATCATGAACCCATTTAGATCTTATCTTGGTATATGGTGTTAGATGTGGGTCAAGCCCTAATTTCTTCCACACTAGTTTCCAATTTTCCCAGCAGTTTTTGCCGAATAGTGAGTACTTATCCTAAAAGCTGGGGTCTTTGGGTTTATTGAACACTAGATTGTTAAGGTTATTGCCTAGGTTGTCCTGATAACGTATTCTGTGCCACTGATCGACTGCTCTATTTCTTAGCCAGTACCAAATGGTTTTGATGACCGCTGCTTTATAATATAGTTTTAGATCTGGTACAACGAGGCCACCTTCATCTGTCTTTTTTTCATTAATCCCCTTGAAATCCTTGACCTTTTCTTCTTCCAAATGAACTTTGCTATTATTTTTTCTATATCTGTAAAATAATTTCTTGGGAGTTTGATTGGTATGGCACTAAATAAGTAGATTAGTTTGGGTAGTATTGTCATTTTTATTATGTTCGCTCTGCCTACCCATGAGCACTTAATGTTTTTCCAATTGATTAGGTCTGATTTTATTTGTGTGGAAAGTGTTTTGTAGTTTAGTTCGTATAGTTTCTGACTTTTCCTTGGCAGATAGATTCCCAAATATTTTATCCTACCATCTGCTATTTGGAATGGAATTTCTTTTTGTATCTCTTGCTGCTGAACTTTGTTGGTAATATATAAAAATGCTGATGATTTATGTGGATTAATTTTGAATCCTGCCACTTTCCTAAGTTGTGAATTGTTTCTAGTAGTTTTTTAGTTGAGTCTCTAGGGTTCTCTAAGTATACCATCATGTCATCTGCAAAGAGTGATAATTTGGTTTCTTCATTACCTACTCTGATTCCTTTTATCTCTTTTTCTTCTCTTATTGCTAAAGCTAACATTTCTAATACAATATTAAATAGTAATGGTGACAGTGGGCAGCCTTGTTTCACTCCTGATCTTATTGGGAATGGTTTTAGTTTGTCTCCATTACATATGATGCTTGCTGATGGTTTTAAATAGATGCTACTGATTATTTTAAGGAAAAGCCCCTTTATTCCTATACTCTCTAGTGTTTTTAATAGGAAAGGGTGTTGGATTTTATCAAAGGCTTTTTCTGCATCTATTGAGATAATCATATGGTTTTTATTAATTTGTTTATTAATATAATTAATTATTCTGATAGTTTTCCTAATATTGAACCAGCCCTGCATCACTGGTATAAATCCTACTTGGTCATAGTGTACTATCTTGGGGATGACTTTCTGCAATCTCATTGCTAATATCTTTTTTAAAATTTTTGCATCAATATTCATTAGGGAAATAGGTCTATAGTTTTCTTTCTCTGTTTTCACCCTACCTGGTTTAGTTATCAGCACCATATCGGTCTCATAGAAGGATTTTGGCAGTATACCTTCTGTCCCTATTTTCTCAAATAGTTTGTGTAGTATTGGAATTAATTGTTCTTTGAATGTTTGGTAGAATTCCCATGTAAATCCATCTGGCCCTGGAGATTTTTTCTTAGGGAGTTGGTTAATAGCTTGTTCTATTTCTTTTTCTAATATGGGGCTATTTAAATAATTTATATCCTCTTCTGTTAACCTGGGCAATCTATATTTTTTGTAGATATTCCTCCATTTCATTTAGATTATCAAACTTACTGGCATAAAGTTGGGCAAAGTAACTCCTAATTATTGCTCTAATTTCCTCTTCATTGGAGGAAAGTTCTCCCTTATCATTCTTGAGACTAACAATTTGATTTTCCTCTTTCCTTTTTGTTATCAAATTAACTAAAGGCTTATCTATTTTGTTGGTTTTTTCATAGAACCAACTCTTAGTTTTATTTATTAATTCAATAGTTTTCTTATTTTCAATTTTGTTAATTTCTCCTTTTATTTTTAGAATTTCCAATTTGGTATTTAATTGAGGGTTTTTAATTTGTTCTTTTTCTAGTTTTTTTTTTAAATAATAAGCCCAATTCATTGATGTTTTCTTTTTCTATTTTATGCAAGTAAGCATCTAGAGATATAAAATTGCCCCTTATAACCGCTTTGGCCGTATCCCACAAATTTTGGTATGTTGTCTCCTTATTGTCATTCTCCTGGATGAAATTACTGATTGTGTCTATGATTTGCTCTTTCACCCATTCATTCTTCAGGATTAGATTATTTAATTTCCAATTAACTTTTGGTTTACTTTCTCCTGGCCTTATATTGCATGTGATTTTTATTGCATCATGATCTGAAAAGGATGCATTTACTATTTCTGCCTTTCTGCATTTGATTTTGAGGTT
>JAJPUD010006198.1:0-38271 GCA_023553655.1 Myrmecobius fasciatus
CTGTTGGAGGGGATGTGGGAAAACTGGGACACTGATACATTGTTGGTGGAACTGTGAACGGATCCAACCATTCTGGAGAGCAATTTGGAGCTATGCTCAAAAAGTTATCAAACAGTGCATACCCTTTGACCCAGCAATGTTTCTACTGGGCCTATATCCCAAAGAGATTTTAAAGGAGGGAAAGGGACCCACATGTGCAAAAATGTTTGTGGCAGCCCTTTTTGTAGTGGCAAGTACATGGAAATTAAAAGGATGCTCATCAATTGGAGAATGGCTGAATAAATTATGGTATATGAATGTTATGGAATATTATTGTTCTGTAAGAAACGACCAACAGGAGGATTTCAGAGAGTCCTGGAGAGACTTGCATGAACTGATGCTGAGTGAAATCAGCAGAACCAGGAGAACATTATACACAGCAGCAAGACTATACGATGATCAATTTTGATGGACATGGTTCTCTTCAACAGTGATGTGATTCAAACCAATTCCTATTGTTCAGCAATGAAGATAGTCATATACATCCAGAGAGAGGCCTGTGGAAACTGAGTGTGAACCACAACACAGCATTTTAACGCTTTCTGGGAATATTTCCATGCATTTTGTTTTCCTTCTTAGGGTTTTTTTCTTCTTCTCTTTCTAGATCTGATGTTTCTTGTGCAGTAAGATAACTGTATAGATATGTATACATGTATTGTATTTGTCATATAATTTATCATATTTAGCATGTATTAGATTACCTGTCATCTAGGGGTGGGGGTGGGGGGAAGGAGGGGAAAAGCTTGGAAAAAAAAGTTTTTGCAAAGGTCAATGTAGAAAAATCACTCATATGTTTTGCAAATAAAAAGCTTTATAAAAAAAAGAAACAAGGTAGCCCATTATCACCACTATTATCCAATATTGTACTAGAAATATTAGCTTTAGCAATAAGAGAAGAAACAGAAATAGAAGGAATTAGAGTAGACAATGAGGAAGCAAAACTCACTCTTTGTAGATGATGTGATGGTATAGATTATCCTAGAAAATCAACTAAAAACTACTTGAAACAATTAGTAACTTTTTAAAGTTACAGGATATAAAATAAATCCACAAAAATCATCAGCTTTTCTATATATTACCAACAAAGAGATAGAAAAAGAAATTCAATAGATAATTCTATAGATAATATAAAATATTTGGGAGTCTACCTGCCAAGACAAACCTAAGAACTATATGAAAACAATTACAAAACATTTTTCTTTTTTTTCTTACATATGATAACTTATTTAATATTTCCCCCCTTTACATTCAAAACAATTATTTTTACATTTGTTTTTAAGATTTTAGGCTTCTAGGTTCTTTCCTTTATCTCCACTCACAATTAAGAAAACAATGTGAAGTTATGCAAAACATTTCAATAAAAGTCAACTTCTGAAAGAAAATGTAGATCTATCAACCTAATAAAAATAAAAGTCCTCAAAAAATTAAGTTTAAAATAGAGATGTAGAGAGAAATTGAGAATTCTTTGATTTGTATTCAGATTCATTCAGTTCCTTCTCTGAGAATGGATAGGATTTTTCATCATCAATTCTTCAGAGAAGTTGTGGATGATTGTAATGAGAATAACAAAGTCATTTACAGCTGGTCATCCCACAACATTATTACTTTGTATACATTTTATTTCACTTTATTCATGGAGGACTTTTCAGGGTTTTTTTTTCTTCCAAGCCTCCTGCTCATCATTTCCCAGATTTCCCAGACAACAATAATATATCCATAAGAGAAACTTGCTTCAATTTTTTTTTGCAATTACTATTGCTAATTGTGTTTGCCCCCCCCCCCCCGCTATTTATTCTCTCGTCTTTCACCTTGTTCCTCCTCAAAAGTGTTTTGCTACTGACCACTCTCAGTATGCCCTCTCTTATCACCCTTCACCACTTCCCATATTCCATTCCTCTCCTATTTTCCTGCAAGGTAAGATAGATTTCTATACTCCTATTTGAGCCAATTCTGATGAGAGTAAGGTTCACTCATGAAACCTCTTCTTCCCCTCTTCTCCTTCACTGTAAAAAGATTTTCTTCCCTCTTTTTTATGGCAGATAATTTGCACCATTCCACTCCTCCCTTTCCCTTTCTCCCAATACATTCCTCTATCACCCCTTAATTCATCATTTAAAAAAAAGATATAATCCCTTCATATTCAACTCACAGCTGTGCCCTCTGTCTATATATACTCCTTCTTACTGCCATAATAATGAAAACTTTCTAATGAGTGACAAATATCATGCTCCCATGTAGAAATGTAAACAAATAAACTTTATTAAGTCCCTCATGATATCACTTTTCTGAATACCTTCTTATGCTTCTCCATAATCTTGGATTTTAAAATCAAATTTTCCATTCAACTCTGTCTTTCCATCACAAATACTTGAAAATCCTGTTTCATTGAATGACACCTTTTTCTTTGAATATTATATTCTAAACCCTCTGGTCCTTTAATATAGAAGCTGCTAAATCTTGGATTATTCTGAGTGTGGCTCCACTATATTTGTATTGCATTGAATGCTTGCAATATTTTCTCCTTGTCCCGAGACTTCTGGAATTTGGCTATAAGTTTTTATTTTGGGATCACTTTCAGGAGGTGATCAGTGGATTCTTTCAATTTCTATTTTACCTCCTGGTTCTAGAATATTAGGAGAGTTTTCCTTGATAATTTCTTGAAAGAATATCCAGGCTCTTATTTTGATCATGACTTTCAGGTAGATCAACAATTTTTAACTTATATCTCCTGGATCTATTTTCCGGGTCAGTTATTTTTTCCAATGAGATATTTCACATTTTTTTCTATTTTTTTTTTCATTTTTTGGCTTTGTTTTATTGTATCTCGATTTCTCATAAGGTCATTAGCTTCCATTTATTCAATTCTATTTTTTAAGGAATTATTTTCCTCAGTGAGTTTGTGTATCTCCTTTCCCATTTGCCAGTTTTGCTTTTTAAATTAAGTCCTCGTTAGCTTTTTGTATTTCCTTTTGCACTATTCTTAATTCTTTCCCTATTTTTTCCTCTATCTCTCTTACTTGATTTTCAAAGTTCCCTTTGAGCTCTTCCATGTCCTGAAGCTAATTCTTACATTTCTTGGAGGCTTTGGATGTAGGAGCTTTGACTTTGTTATCATCTTCTGAGTGTGTGTTTTGATCTTCCTTGTCACTATATTAACTTTTAATAGAAACTTTTTTTATTTTCTGCTCATTTTCCCAGCCTATTACTCTGCTTTTAATTCTTTGTTAAAGGAGGGCTCTATAGAGCACCAGCCCTGAAGTCAGGAGACCAGAGTTCAAATCTGATCTCAGACACTTAACATTCCCTAGCTGTGTGACCCTGGGCAAGTCACTTAACACCAATTGCCTCAGCAAAAAGCAACAACAACAACAACAACAACAACAACAAAAAAGGAGGGCTCTATTTCCAGAGTAGACAGTGCATTGTCCCAATCTTCAGCAGTTTTGTGCACCTGCTTTCAGAAATCCTTCCTGGAATCTGACCACAAGCACTCTTTTCTTCCCTGAAGCTGTTAGGTGTGTCCCTGCCCACTATAGCTGTGAGATCTAGTGTACTGGCTGGGGCTGGGACTCAGATGATCAGAGTTGCACTGGAGCTGCACACCAGACTCCCACCTCATTACCACAGACACTCCCCACTGATCTTCTGAGTCCTCCCTGGTGTCCCCCTGCTGAGAAATCTAAAAGTCTTCAACATTCCTGCTGATTCAGAGGTCCTGCCTTGCTAAAACTGAGATCTAGCCAGAACTGGGGCCAGGTCTGGGTCTATGATGGGATTATGCTCTAAGTTCCCACTCTGGTTCCATGGACCTTTTCTGCGGACTTTCCATGTCCTCTTTTGTGTCCAAGGGCTGAGAGGACTAGAAATCACCAGTACTGCTGCTGATTCAGACATTGAACCCCGGGCTGGGATGGAGGATTGGGATGGAGCTCCTTGTTGGACTCCCACCCTGGTATCACAGACCTTTTCTGCTGAGCTTCTAGGTTGCCGTCAGCTGTAAAATGTTCTACTTCATTCTGGGGTGTTCTAAAATATTATTTAAAGGAATTTGGAGCAGTTTTGGGGAGAGGTTGGCCTACAAAATACTTTTCATACAAATAAAATTAGATCAAAATAATTGGACAAATATCAATTGTTCATGGGCAGGCTGAGCCAAGATAAGAAAAATGACAATTATGCCTAAATTAGTCTACTTACTCAGTGCCATGCCAATCAAACTGCCAAGAAATTACTTTATAGAGCTAGAAAAAATAATAATAAAATTCATCTGGAAGAACAAAAGGACAAGAAATTCAAAAGAATCACTATCGATTCAAAAATTGCTAATTAAACAACTCTGAGGTTCTACCTCACACCTATCAAATTAATTAAAATGAAAGGACAAGATAATAATATATTTTTGGAGGGGTTGTGGGAAAACTGAGACACTAATGCATTGTTGGTGAAGTTGTGAAATGATCCAACCATACTGGAGAACAAATTAGAACTATGTCCAAGGGATTATCTAACTGTGTATATCCTTAGATCCAGCAGTGTCTCTACTGGGTCTGTATTCCAAAGATATTTTGTATGACAGGAGAAAGGACCTAAATATGCAAAAATGTTTGCAGCAATCATTTTTGTTGTAGCAAGGAACTGGAAATTGAGTGGATGCCCATCAGTCAGGGAGTTATGGTATATAAATGTAATGAAATATTATTATTCCATAAGAAATGATGAGCAGACTGGTTTCAGAAAAATATGGAAAGACTTACATGAACTGATTAGAAGTGAGCAGAACTAAAAAAAACATTGTACACAGTAACCACAAAATTATGAGATGATCAACTGTAATGGACTTGGCTCTTTACAACAATAAGGTGATTCAAGACAATTCCAAAAGACTTGTGATGGAAAGTACTACCCACATCCAGAGAGAACTATGGAGACTGAATGTATATCAAAACATAGTATTTTCACCTTTTTGGCTATTATTTGTTTTCCTGTCTTGTTTTTTTTTCTTTCTCTTATTTTCCCCCTTTGATCTGATTTTTTATGTGCAGCATGATGAATATGGAAATATGTTTAGAACAATTGTATATGTTTAATGTATATCAGATTGCTTGCTGTCTTAGGGAGGGGAAGGGAGAAGGAGAACAGTGTTTTGCAAAGGTGAATGTTGAATACTATCTTTGTATGTATTTGGAAAAATAAAAAAACTATTAAAATTACCTTTAAAAAAAAGAAAGAAAGATGGGGCAACTAGGTGGTGCATTAGATAGAGCACAGTCAGGAGGACCTGAGTTCAAATTTGACCTCAGACACTTAACACTTCCTAGCTGTGTGACCCTGGGCAAGTCACTTAATCCCAATTGCCTCAGCAAAAGAAAAAAAAGATAATGAGCAAAGAAGAAATTTGGCCAGACTTGTATATTACAAACATTTATTTGACAATTCTTTGAAAAATTATTTGAAGGGAGGAGACCATAAAGCAGGGAGAAGAATTATGAGGTAATTAATTGACAATTTAGGAATATTCTTTGTATTCTTTATCTTCTCATGCAAGAGTATTTCAGTACCTTGAATTTTAACTTTCCCAGTCTTCTTGTTCTAGAAGAAATTTCTAATCCACAAAAGAGAAGTCTTCACTTTCATCCAAATAATGTCTTTTAGCCCATGGGAGAATCCAATATGAGGTAGGGAGTATAGTCTAATGGTTAGATATATGGTACTAGAACCCCTGTTCTTCCAGAATGGCCTCAGGACACCCAGAAATCCACCATTCAGAGATTTTAAAAGGAGCAGAATTTCACTGCTAGTTGTCTAATAAATGACCAATACCACATACCTGGGAAGAAAGGAATGGGTCTTTCAAGAAGGCAAACAGAAAGGACATGGAGTTACTGAGGGCTCCTAGTCTGATCACATCAAAAATCAATTAATCTTTAAGCATTTATTAAATGTCTATTTGTCCTTAGAACTGAGTAAGAGCTTCCTATTTCTCTCCTTTCACTCCCTTCTCAGTCTTTTGCAATGTGGATTCGAGACTAAGCAGATAATGCCTTTCTCATCGTTTTCCTATCTTTTTATTCTATTTATAGTTATAATCCAATTGCCTTTTTTTCTTAACCCCATGAATAGCGTCTTCCCTGCTGAGATTGCCTTCCAATTATACTGTATTTTGTATGTTCATGGTTATGCTTATATTTTTTCCCATTTAAAAGTGAGATAAGCAGCTCGTTTTTGTCATTTTCCATGCTGAGCATAAGATTTGAGTTCAAATTTGGCTTCAGGAATTTACCATTTGTGCAACCTTGAGAAAATCACTTGCACTCTGATTGTCTGTTTCCTCGTCTACAAAATGGAACTAATAATTGTATATATCTCCTAATTAACTACGAATAATTGAGTTATTGTGAAAAAAAAGATATTTATCAAGTGCTTAACATAATGCATGATATAGAACTATATAAATGTAACTATTAATATTACTATCATATTGTACCCTCTATTTTGAGATAAGTAACTAGTAACTTTTTGCTTTTACTTTGGTTTTAGTTATAGGAAGTTCCATTACAATTACTATTTTCTTTTTCTCCCAATAAAGCTGTGTATGCACAGCAATCAAAATTAAGTCTTTCTCTACAGCAATTTCTTAGTCAAACTGTTCAATATCTATGTGAAAAGAAGTTAGTTAACAGGATAATATAGACAATAGCCTTTCTTCATGCCTTTTTGCATATACACAGTTATTGAAACAAAAATCTGCTTTGCACATTCAAAATATATGCAGTTACAAAAACATGGCCAATCTTTTTCCTCCTTCTTACTAGAGTACCTTCCTTTTTTGTCATTATTCTTCTTCTTTTTGTTCTTCTCCTTCTTCTTCATTCTTCTTCTTCCGTTTGTTTCAGTGAAGTCAAGAAACATTTATTAAACCTTTACTGTATTCCAAGTAACTGTGGCTATGTATATTAATAGAGGATGAAAAAAACCCTGTCCTTTAGAAATTAGAGAGAAGGCCCCACAAATAAGATGTATGGAGGTGGAAGGGAAATATTGTAAAATAAGGTTCCTTACAGAAGATAGGCTTTGAGCCATCTCTTTAAAAAAAAAGTTCAAAAAGACAGGAAGTAGAGATTAGGAAGGAGAAAATTCCAGGTTTGGGGGGAGAAATAAGTAAAAAATTCTCAGTCAATAGAGGGAGGGTTGTGTGTGAGGAAAAGCACCAAGACCTTGTATCACTGAATGGAAGATTATTGGCCTGAGAGTAAGGTATAAAAAAAGACTGGAAAGGGAGGAGAAGAAAAAGTATTAGAATATTTAGAATGTCAAATAGAGCATTTTGCACTTGATCCTGGAGGAAATTGGGTGTTATGGGAGTTTACTGGAAGGAGTTGGAGTGTGTAACAGGGTCAGACCAGATATTTTGGGAAACCACTTTAGTGGCTGAGTGGAAAATGGATTGAAGTAAAGAAATATTGGCTCATACTAACCAAACAATAGGCTATTGCAATAAGACAAAAATGAAGTTTTGAGAACTTGTTATGAAAATGTCAGAGATGAGTGTATATATTTGAGAGGTATTGCAATAATAAAATTCACAGGCCTTGTTAATAGATTGAAAATGGTGGTGGTGGTGATAGTGAGAGATAGAGATATGAAGTGGAGGTAAGCAAAGATGTTAGAGAAGGATAGGTAAATCTGAGAATTATAAACAGAGAATATTTAATCAAAGTTAGCACATAAGATCACCAAGAATGAGAAAACCTAACAAAGAACCTCCTGGGACAGAGAGAGCATGACCTAGATAATGATCCAGCAAAGGTTACTGAGAAGAAGTAGTCAGAAATGGAGGAGAATTATGAGAGAGTGGTATCTCTAAGTGTTGGAGAAAAGAGCCTATTAGTGAGGTGGGGGTCACCAAGAGATCACTGGTAACATTAGGAAGAATGATTTCAACCAACACACCCAGTGAGTGCAGAGGCAGTGGGGCAGGGACCCTGCTAGCTGCAAGTATTTGCATCAGGGTGGAGCATTATGAGGTTGGAAGTTAAATTGCAAGGGTTAAGAGTAGAAAGGGGAAGAGAAAGTTGAAGCATATATTATAGATGACCTTTTGAAAACGTCTGTGCAGAAAAGGCAGAAGGAACATCCCTTTGGCAAGTCTTTGAAAAAGTATTTGAAGGGAGGAGACCTTGAAGCATGGAGAAGAATTATGTTCTAGAAATTATGAAGGGAAGGCAGAGGGACAGAGCAAAAGTCTATAAATTATGATCAGATAAGGGGTATCAGCATCTTTTTATATGTCTGAGATGGCATGAAGGAGTAGGTCATAGAAAGTTAATGGGTTGAGGAATTGATTGGTTATAGTGTTTGAGGGAGAACCAATACATATGTTGAAGTTTCCTGGGATAAGTATATGTGTTGGAGATAAAAGTTGTAAATCAGATTCTAAATTCATTGAGATAAGAAGGAAAATGACCTGATAGTCTTTAGACAACAGAATCCAGAATTTTGATTACATGGTAGAGATAAATAGAATGAACCTCAAAGGGAAGAGATTATTGGAGCTTAGAAATGGGGAGAGAACAAAGAAGTTGCAGTGTGGAGAGAATATTTCAAATAGCTGGTCCAGTGAATTGACATGAATTAGTGAAAATATAAACAATTCATGGTCAATATGCAATATACAATATACAATATATGGTCAAGGAGAAGATCTCATTGGGGTAGCCAGTGTACAGCAATTGCTACAAGATGGAAGAAATAACAGAGGAATAAATTTGGAATGAAGAAAAGTATGTTGGAGCTGACATTCTAGAGTATGCAATGGAAGGGGATGGTAGTTTTATATTGGATCTTTGGGGCAGAAAACTTAAGTGGATGGAAATAAGGAACAGAATGAATTTACATGGGAAAAAGGATTGGATGATGAGCTACAGGGAAGACCAAATTACAGAGGCTTTGATTCAATGTCCACTGATGGTTTTTGTTTCCCCCTACTTTAGATCAGTCTAGCTTAGAATTAAAAGTTTCACTACTAAAGCAAAAAATTAATTGTTTGGTCTAGAGCAGCTCTTAAAGACCATGTAGCTTGTTGTGGAAGTCATCTATCATTAGAGGAAATACTGTCAAGAATGAAATCCTTTCTCTGCATGAAGTAGATAATAAGCTAAGGAAAAGGACTGAATCTATGTTTTCATCAGCATAAGGAATTTTCAGATCAAGAAATTCCCTCTTCCAATGTAGATTTGAGTTTTTCTGCAAATTAAAGTCTTAGAGATTTTTTTAGAGTTAAAAAAAAGATAGTAACATCAAAAGTCCCACAATTGTACATGTCAGAGGTGAAATTTGAACCCAGGTTTTCTTGACTTCAATTTGGTCTCTTTGTTGTCTTTATCTTCCTTTCTACATGATAATATATTCTTTATTATGGGTTATAATATAAGTATTTCCACTCTTTAGATGAGAAAAATCTAGGAATCATTTCTGCCTTAAAAAGCATGCTTTTTTAAAATGGAATTTTGGGCAGATTCTGGGAAGATGGCAGAGTTGATCTGAAAATTCCAAGTTAGCTCCAAATTTCACCCAAAACAAATTGTACCACATGGTGAACATAGGCCAGTGAAAAACCAGTAAGACTTGTGGAAGAATAGGAGTTTTTGTGAAACAAACTTTTGTGTTAACACCTCCAGGTTAGCTCCAAAGAAACAGCTAGCTGGGACCCCTAGAGCTTCCTGAGTTCAATCGGAGCCTCAGCTATAACACAAGATCCTCTTACCTCCTGGACAGCATAGTAAGAGTTGTGAGTCAGAATCTGGGAAAGCTGAGGAAATTTCTGCTGATAAGGAATGCCAGGTCCAGCTATTCTGCAGAGACATGGCACTGGGTGAAAAGAAACCAATACACCGAGTGAATGCAGAGGCTGTGGGGCAGGGACCCTGCTAGCTGCAAGTATTTGCAGCAGGATGGAGTTTTGGGTTTGACATTCCAGGTCAAAAGGGAGAGCTGAAGTGAAGCCAGAAGTAACATCCCCCCACACCCCAGAATCTGAGGTGGTTTCATTGATAAGTTATCCTTAAAAAAATTAGCAGGTAAAGGAAAAAGAACCCAACAATAGAAATTTATCAAGGGGATAGGGAAGACTGGGGTTCATCTTCAGGGGAGAACATTAAAAAGCCTCTCCTATGGCAAAGAGTAAATAGCTACCTTCCAAAAAAGAATTTATAGAACTCAAAAAAAAAAAAAGACTTCAAAAATCAAATGAGGGAGATTGAGGAAAAACTTTAAAAGAAGAACCATTCAAGAAAAACTTGAAAATTATGTAAAGGAAGTCAACAAATTCAAAAAGGAGATACAGATTCTTAGAGAAGTAAACAATTATTTGAAAAATAGACTTGAGTAAGAAAAAGCCAATGAAGCTATGAGATCAAACAATAACAAAAATATATACAAGTGAAAAATAGAAGAGAACATGAAATATCTTATAAGAAAAACAATAGTTCTGGAGAACATATCAAGAAGAGAAAACATAAAAATATTTAGACTACCTGAACACTATGACCAAAAAGTAAATAAAGGAACCTTGACACAATATTAGAAGAAATAATCAAAGACCACTGTGCTGAAGTGATAGCATAAGAGGGAAAATGGAAATAGAAAAAATCCATCAATCACCACCTCAAAGAGATCCAACAAGGAAAACACAAAGGAATGTTATTGCTAAATTTTGAAACCCCTAAATAAAAGAGAAAATTTTACAAGAAACAAAAAATTCAAATAAACTGGAGATACAATTATAATTGTACAGGACTTATCAATAGCTGCCATAAATGATTACAGGTCCTAGAATATTATACATTGATAAGCTAAAAAACTAGGCCTGCAGTCACAAATATCATATGCAACAAAACTAAGCCTAATATTGAATGAAAAAATAGACATTCAATGAACTCACATATTTTTAAGATTTTGTCTCGACCAAACAAGAACTCGACAATTTAACATATAAAAATAAACATCAAAGATTAATTACAAGTAACTCAACAAGGACTAACTTATGTTTTATATGTGAAAACATAAATCATATGTCTGATTGACATTAGTAATTGGATCATTCAAAATGAAGAGCCAAGTATGAACTGATTCTAAAAAACAGGAAAAGGTAAAAACAGTAATTATGCTATGCAAATGAGAAGCAGAAGAAAAACTGACACAGAGGCAGTAGATGGGGGAGGAGAGCTAGTAGTTCTGAAAACCTACTCACATCAGGAATGGGTTAAGTATGGAAAATACACACACACATATATGCATATATATATGTATATATATATGTATTTCATGAAGGATATAGCACCTTTCAAAATCTATGAAGAAATAAGGGGGATGGGAATAGGATAAGGGATAAGGATATAGAAGAGCATGTAGATTTATGACAGTGGGACAAAATGTGTAGATTAATGGAAAGGGATAAAGAGAAAAAAAAAGTGTGAGGGGAAAAAATAAGGGGGGATCCATGGGTGGAGGTAGATAAAGTTAAGGCAAGTTAAAAAGTAGAACTAAAGTAGAAAAATTAGCACAGATAGGAAATAAGATAGATACACAAATACAATAACAAGGATCAGGAGTAGATTTTACTAGAAAAAATGTAGGGCTAGTAATCATTGATCTCAGACAAAGTCAAACTTAAAAATTCAAGCAAGAGAGAAATCTATATTATATGTTAGAGATAATATTGCTTTAGATGAATGTTTATGTATGTGTAAATTCATATGTATATTTTTGTGTATTAATGTGGGTATATATTATGAGAAATGTGTGAACATATGTGTAAAAGTGTGTGCATGTATGTATGTACATATAAATATATGCATGTTTACCTGAAGCCTGCTTTGTGAGGGGAGGAGGATGAAAGGGAGAAAAAAAGAATAAAGAGTCAGCAGGGATGGGAAAGGCATGTTTGTATGTGAGATATGTGTATGTGTGAATGTCTGTATATATCTACATACATCCTTTCTTAACTATAGCCCCCTTGGGGATGGTGGGGGGGATGAAAGGGTACAAAAAAAAAATAAAGTAAATAAGGTACACAGCAGGAAACAAAAGAATACTTTACAAGGAAGTAAAGAAAAATGTGCACTAGTGAATATAATTTCTTCTACTAATAAATATACTTTATGTATACATATATTCGATTTGCCAATATTTTAAGATAATTAACATGTAGTGGATATCCTGCCATCTAGGGGAGGGGTGGGGAGTTGGGGGGGAAAATTTGTAACAGAAAGCTATGTAAGGGTTACTGTTGAAGAATTACCCACACATGTTATGCAAATAAAATAAAATAAATAAATATACTTTCTTAAATTGGTATTTGCTATGTATTTTGAATCCTCCTTGATGTTCTTCCAGGCACATGATAACGTTCTCTTTTGTTTTGTCTCATTTTGTTTTGCATTGGTTTTTCTGTTTTTCTTTTTGCTTGTTCTATTTCTTCAAACAAAATAAATTTGGGAAAAAAATAATAAAGTAAAAAGTGCATAGCAGAGAACAAAAGAACAATTTATTTTATATTTTCTTGAAATGAAAATTTATTGTGAAGTATTTTGAACCCTCCCTGATGTTCTGCTGGGTACATGACAATGTTTTGTGATTTTTCCCCTTTTTCTGTTTTTTTTTCTATTTTGTCTTTTTCTTATTTTGCATTTAATTTTAAACAAATATTTTAAAAGAAAAAAGAAAGATTCCTTCATTTGAAATTAAAACAAATATTCCATGCATTTCAACTTCTCTAATCTTCTGTCTTCTTAGTCTTCCGTAATCAAAAGCTTCTCTAAGACAGGATTTCTTATTTATATTTTCTCTAATGACTGTGTGCTTTTAGCAAACAGCAAGAGACTGCTGAACGATTGCAGGTTCCTATATTAACTCTGAAAGGCTCACATCCATTAACTAAACATAAACCATTCTTCAGCCTACATATTTGAGCCTTAGTTAAGGTGCTATGACCTGTGGAAAGAATAAAAATATTTTTCAGAAACTTTGTAACCACATAGAAAAACGATCTTCTGTTGTCATCTTAATCATAGATTAAGTTTAATCCTGCACTTAATATTTAATTTAAAAAATTTAATGAGGTAAAAAATATAATGAAAAGAACCCAGATCTTGAATCTCAAATCTGACCTTAAACAGCTACTAGTTGTGGAATCCAGGATAAGTCATTTAATCTTGGCTTATCTAAGTTTTGTCATCTGCCAACTAGAATTGATAAAGTAGTTGTTATTGTTGTTATTTGTCCTTTTTCTAAGAGGAAAAAAAATGACATCTTGAGGGCAATGTCTTAACTCACATGTGAATTGGAGATAGAGTAGTGCAAAGTCATCATCCTCATACTTTTCTCCTGAGTCATCAAAATTCAGTAGCAAGACATGTCAAGATGACAGGTGATTGCCCAGGATACAGTAGGTTTTGGCCTTTCTAAAATAAGGTCTGTGGGAGGGGCTATTTACATGATTAACCTCAGTGATCTCTGAAAGTTCCAGGGATAATCTAGGAAGATTTTCTTATTTATTATGGGAGATAACAGATATCTATTAAAATAATTGCTCACCAACACCATCATTGTAGTCTTCATTATCCTCTATATATGGTATGGAAGAAGAATAAGATAAGAATGGAAGTAAATCACAAGATTTTAAGCAATAGAGGAAAAGCTGATCTAAACCCCTTGAAATATACACATTGAACCACAACTTCTAACTTCTTTTGCTGTTGAACAAGTTGTTGTTGCTGTTTATTATTTTTAATACATAAAAATCTCTCTAGGCCACACATTCTCCCCTCTTCCCAGACTTTCCTCCTCTTAGAATAAATGCAGTATTTATCCATCTAAATAATACCTGCTTTCCTGGTGAGTTCCTTAAACTAAAGGGATACCACTTTCCCCTTAAACTTCCTTAAAGGTAGAGATCCCAACACTATTCCCAGAACTAACAGGAACTGCCATGAGACAACTAAGACTGAGCCCATTCTCCACACTCATATTCCCCCCTCTGATATTCAGTCCTCACCTTACCTGTGCAAACAGAGGAGATCACAAAGAACATCATATACACCAGACAGAGGATCATCATGGGGAAGGGTTGGCTGAAACATGGGAAATATGGGAGAGATGAGGGAAGACCAGTTAAGGAGAGTAAAGCCAGACTAGACTGGGCCAGTTTCAGCTTATCTTGCCCAAGTTCACTTCAGCTCGTACACACTTGAAGATGAATGTAGAAAATTTCTCAAGATCTTGGAATGCCCCTCTATTTATATGGGTAATCTAGGTGATTAACCAACAAGGGATACTGAGATGTCAAAAGGAAGCAAGCTGTACATACTGAAATTATGAACAATCCCACATATTTGTAACCAGAAAAGAGTCCAAGATATGTGGCCCAATTCCCTCTCTGTGGCCTCAAGTGGATTGGGATGGAGAGGACCAAGTTACATAGTTTTGTTCGGGCAGCTTCTATCACAGGCAACTTCTTCCTCCTGGAAAGACTCTACATCATGCTTTCTCCCAGAGGTGTAGGGAAATTTCTCAGCCAGTATTGATCCCAGGAAAAAATTCATGCATCCACAAGACAAATATATCTCAAATATTTTGAAATTCTAAGTGAAAAAAAATTGTACACTGATTTGAAGCTAATTCAGGGAGTCTCACGCTGAAAGGTGACTCTCCTATTAATGAACTAGATTTGGTTTAAAAAGAACTTGCACAGACAGATTGAGTTTCACTGCTCTGTAGTTTACCTAATAATAAACTGATGAATCAAAGGGTATGTCCAATTTTATAGCCTTTTGGGCATAGTTCCAGAATGGCTGCATCAGTTCACAACTTCATCTACAATGTGTTAGTGACCCAGTTTTGCCACATCCCCTCCAATATTCATTATCTTTTCCTGTCCTCTGACCCAATTTGATAGATGGGAGGTGATATCTCAGAGTTGTTTTAATTTGCATTTCTCTAATAAATAGTGATTCAAAGCATTTTTTAATATGATTTCTGGCGGCTTTAATTTCTTCATCTGAAAATTGTCTGTTTATATCCTTTGACCATATTAATTGGGAAATGACTTGAATTATTATAAATTTGAGTCAGTTCTGTATATATTCTAGAAATGAGGCTTTTATTAGAAATGCTGGCTGTAAAAAATTTTGTTTCTCAGATTTTTGCTTCCCTTCTAATACTGGCTGCATTGGTTTTATTTTTGTAAAACTTTTTCTTAAAATTTAATGTAATCAAAATTAAATTTTGATTTGAAATTCTTCTCTTCTGCAAAGATCTGACAATAAATTATTCCTTATTATCTTAATTTGTTTATAGCATCATCCTTTATGCATAAATCATGAATCCATTTCAACCTTATCTTAGTATATTGCCTGAGATGTTAGTGTATGCCTATTTTCTCCCACACTATTTCCCAGTTTTCTGAACAATTTTTACTGAGTTCTTATCCTAGAAGCTGGAGTCTTCAGGTTTATCAAACAGTAGATTACTATAGTCATTAAATATTGTATCTTGTGTACTTAAAATATTCCACTGATCCATCATTTTATTTCTAGCCAGTACCAAATGGTTTTGATAACTATCACTTTATAATATAGTTTTAGGTGTGGTTTGACTAAGCTACTTTCTTTTGTGAGATTTTTTTCATTACTTGTCTTGCTATTCTTGAACTTTTGTTCTTCCAGATGAATTTTGTTTTTATTTTTTCTACCTCTACAAAATATTCCTGGTAGCTTCATTGGTAAGGCACTGAATAAGCACATTAATTTAGGCAGTTTTGTCATTTTTATTTTATTAGTTCAACCTATCCATGAGCTATTGATATTTTTTCAATTGCTTAGGTACGAATTTATTTATGTGAAAAATGTTTTGTAATTGTATTCATAGTTTCTATGCTTGTCTGGGCAGGAAGACTCACAAATATTTTATATTATAAGCAGTTATTTTAGAAGGAACTTTTCTTTCTTTTTCTTATTGTTGGGCTTTATGTGTAATATATATAAGAATGCAAGTGATTTATGTGAGTTTATTTTTTATCTTGGAATTTTGCTAAAATTGCTAAATGTTTTAAATAGTTTTTAAGTTGATTCTCTAGGATTTTCTAAATATACCATCAAGTCATCTGCAAAGAGTCGTAGTTTTGCTTCCTCGTTACCTGTTCTAATTTTTTCAATTTTTTTTTCTTTTCTTATAACTAAAGCCAACATTTCTAGTACAATATTGGATAATGGTAGTGATACTGGGCAACCTTCTTTCATCCCTGATGTTCTTGAAAATGCTTCTGGCTTATTCCCATTACATATAATGCTTGCTAATGGTTGTAGATAGATGCTACTTATCATTTTAAGGAAAACTTCATTTATTTCTATGCTCTCTAGTGTTTTTATTAGAAATGGATGCTATATTTTGTCAAATACTTTTTATGAATCTATTAAAATAATCAAATGGTTTCTGTTAGCTTTGTTATTGATATGATCAATTACTCTGATAATTGAACCAGCCCTATCTTTTTATATGCATCTCATTTGATTGATAAGTTGCTGTAATCTTTTTGCTAATTTTTATTTGAATATTTGTATCAATATTCATTAGAAAAAATTAAACTATACCTTTCTTTCTCAGTTTAGGCTCTGCTTGGTCTCAGTAGCCACACCATATTTGCATCATAAAAGAAATTTGGCAGGAATCTTCAGCTATTTTTCTAAGTAGTTTATATAGTATTAGAATTAGTTGTTTGGTAGAATTCACTTGTAAATACACCTGGCCCTAGAGATTTCTTCTTAGGGAGTTCACTGATGGCTTCTTTTTCTAAAATGGTGTTATTTATTTTATTTCTTCTTCTGTTAATCTGAGGAATTTATATTTGTGTAAATATTTATTGATTTCAATTATACTGTCAGATGTGTTGCCATAAAATTGTATAAAATAGATTTTAATTATTGCTTTGACTTCTTTTACATTGGTGGTAAATATACCTTTTTTAATTTTGATACTGGTAATTTTATTTTCTTCTATTCTTTTTCTATTCAATTTAATCAAAGGTGTATCTATTTTATAGGTTTTTTCATAAAACTAATTCTTAGTTTTATTTATTAGATCAATAGATTTCTTACTTTCAATTTTATTAATGTCTCCTTTGATTTTTAGGATTTCTAATTTAGTATTTAATTGGGGCATTTTAATTTGTTATGTTCTAGGACTTTTAGTTGCATGTCATATTCATTGATCTCCTTTCTATCTATTTTATTCATGTAAGCATCTAGAGTTATAAAGTTTCCCCTAACAACTGTATTGTTTTGGTATATTGTCTTATTGGTATTGTTGTTCTCTTAAATGAAATTATTGATTATTTCTATGATTTGTTATTTGATCTCATTTTTATGATTATTATATGGTTTAATGTCCAATTAGTTTTTATTCTCTTTACATATCCCTTTATAGCATGTAAGTTTTATTGCATCATTATCTGATGTATTTAATGTTTGCCTTACAATATTTGACTGTGAGGTTTTATGCCCTAATACATGGCAAATTTTTGTGTATTTGACATGTACCACTGAGAAAAAGTTATCTTCCTTTTTATCCCTATTCAATTTTCTCTAGAGGTCTAAGATTCTTTCACCTCCTTAATTGTTGTCTTGTTTATTTTGTGGTTAGATTTATCTAATCTGAGAGGGGAAGGTTGAGGATTCCCATTAGTATAGTTTTGTTGTTTATTTCTTCCTGTAACTGACAACTTCTTCTCTAAGAATTTGGATGCTTATACCATTTTATATATATATATATATACATATATATATATATACATCTATATAGGTATATCTATAAAATGTATAATCTATATATATCTATATATAAAATGATATAAATAACATCAATACTAAACATGTATATATGTTTAGTAACATCAATACTAAACATATATATATATACGTGGTATATACATGTATATATATGTTTAGTATTGATGTTACTTTACTATCTGTGGTATCTTTTAACAAGATATAGTTTCCTTCTTTATCTGTTTCAATTAGATCTATTTTTGCCTTTGCTTTAAGATCAGGATTACTACCCCTGCTTCTTTTTACTTCAACTGAAGCATAATATATTCTGCTCCAGCCTTTTATCTTTTTCTGTGTGTATCTCTCTATTTCAAATGTGTTTCTTGTAAACATCATATTGCATGATTCTAGTTTTTAATCCATTCTTCTATGTACTTCTATTTTATGGGAAAGCTCATAACATTCACATTCTCAATTATGATTACCAGCTGTATATTTGCCTCCATTCTATTTTCTCTTTTGTTTTTACTTTTTTCTCTCTTTCCACCCTGTTCCTCTTCACAATTGTTTGATTTCTGACTACCCTATCCTTTCTCTCACCACTTTCTCTTAATGTTTCTGTCTTCCCTTCTATACAGCCTCTCCCCTTTCTTACCCCTCTTTCCTACTTCTCTATAGAGTAAGAAATTTATACACCCAGAATGCCTATATTATTCCTTCTTTGAGCTCAATCTGATGAGATTAAGCTTCAGAGAATACTCATTCTTTCTTCTTTCCCTCTACTCTAATAGGTCTTTTGTGCCTCTTCATGTGATCTAATTCACCCCATTTTTACCTCCCCATTATTCTTCTCCTAATACAATCCTTTTTCCTCCTCTTAATTTCTTTTTTACATTGTCACATCAAAGTTGGCATACCCACACCCTCTGTCTATGTATATTCCTTTTAACTGCTCTAATAAAGGTGCAGTTCTTACGAGTTACAAGTGTAATTTTTCCCATGTTAGGGATTTAATAGTTTAGTCTTTAAACAACATTTTTTCCTTTTCTGTTTACTTTTTTATGCTTCTCTTGAGTCTCATATTTGAAGATAAAGTTTTCTGTTTAGTTCTGGTATTTTCATTGAAAACGATTGAAAGTCTCCTACTTTATTTAAAGTTCATCTCTTCCCCTGAAAGATCATACGCAAAGGATACTCTCAGAAAAACCTACAAAGTCTTCTATGAGTTCCTATAAAGTGAAATGTACTGTGCACAAACTAATAACAATATTGAAGAATGATTAGTTGTGAAGAACTTTGCTACATTCAGCAATAAAATTATTTAAGACTACTCTAAAATAGATTTATCATGAAAAATGTATCCATAACTAAAGGAAAAAACTTGATTGTATCTGGATACATATTGAAGAATACTTTAAAAAATAACTTTATTTTTGCGAGGGTTTTTTGGGGGGAAGGAAATTTATGTTTTCTTCCTTAATATGACTTTTATAGAAATGTTTTGCATACTTTCACATAAGCCTTTTTAATGTGTGGGTGAGGTGGGAATGGAGAGAATCTAGAATGCAAGGTTTTAAAAACAAGCATAAAGTTATTTTACATGTAATTAGAAAAATAAAATATTTTTACAAAGAAAGATAATACTCTGTCTTGCAGCACAGTTGATTCTTGATTGTAATCCAAGCTCTTTTGCCTGCTAGAATGTTATATTCTAGCCCCTATAATCCCTTACTGCAGAACCTGCTATATCCTGGCTAATCCTGACTGTGTACCTCAATATTTGCCTTGTTTCTTTCTGGCTGCCTAAAGCATTTTCTCCTTAACCTGATAATTCTGAAATTTAGCTACAGTATTTCTTGGAGTACTCCTTGTGGGATCTCTTTCAGGAGTTAATCTATGGATTCTTTCAATGACAATTTTGCCTTCTGGTTCTATGTAATCAAGGTAATTTTCTCTGATAATTTCTTCAAAGATGCTGCCCAGGCTCTTTTTTTGGTCATGACATTCAGTTCAATAAATCTTAACTTATCTCTCTTACATATATTTTTCAGTTGTTTTTCCCATGATATATTTTACATTTTCTTCTATTTTTTTTAAATTTAATTTTATTTTGTTTGTTTGATTCTTGATGTTTCATAGAGTATTTCCATGTGTCCAATTCTAGTTTTTAATGTATGATTTTCTTCAGTTAGTTTTTGTACCTCCTTTTTCATTTGAATAATTCTACTTTTAAAGATGTTGAGGGTCTTTGTCCTTCCTTTTTCAATTGTTGATTCTCTTACATACCTCTCACTTATTTTCTTAATTTTCCTCCTACCTCTCATTTGATGTTTTAAAATCATTTATGAGTCTTCCAAAAAAGCTCTTTGGCTTTGAGACCAATTCATATCCCACTTTGAAGTTTCACATGTAGGCATTTTGTCCTTTTCTGAGTTGGTTTTTTGATCTTCCCTATCAACATAATAGCTTTCTACTGTCAAAATTCTTTTTTTTGTTTTGGTTTTTTTGGGGGGGCTTGTTTTGTTCTTTCCTTTCTTCCTTTTTTCTTCTTTCCTTCTTCCCCCCCCTCACTTTCTCTCTGTGTGTGTGTCTCTCTCTTCACTTCTCCCTCTTCTTCTCCTTCTTCCTTTCTTTTTTGTTTATTTCATGACCTTTATTATCAACTTCTGCTCCTGGAGTTTTCTAGTATGGCTTTAATGTTTGGGTTGCTTTGAGCTTTGGCTTCGAGTGCACAGACTCTTTGTGTTTGGTGACTTGTTCACAGTGCAGAGAATAGCCCAACCTACTCCCACCTTTTGTTGCCTGGTTTACAGGGTTGGCAATTTGCCCTCTATGCTGGAAGAGGAGGCTCTACCACTGATCTGCCATGGTACTGTTCTATTTATGCATAACCAAGAGATTTTGGTTGCTGATCTATACTATAGATAATATTCTTCTGCTGGTTTGTCCCAATATTATCCACACTGGGGTGTACTCCCCTTTCACCCAACTGAGACCGCCCTTTCCTGAAGTACTTCCAAGCTATCTTGAATTGGAAAATTGTTTCACTCCATTGCTTTGTGTCTTCTGTCATTTCAGAATCTGTTTAGAGACTTGCTTTCATGTTGTTTCCACAGGAAACTGAGCAAAGATTAGGCAACTTCCTGTCTTCTCTCTGCCATCTTTAGTTGTAGATTTCTTTTTTTTTTTTTTTTTTTTTTTTTTTTTTTTCTGAGGCAATTGGGGTTAAGTGACTTGCCCAGGGTCACACAGCTAGGGAATGTTAAGTGTCTGAGACCAGATTTGAACTCAGGTCCTCCTAACTTCAGGGCTGGTGCTCTATCCACTGCGCCACCTAGCTGCCCCTAGTTGTAGATTTCTTAAAGCAAAGTCATTGTTAAATTTTTGTATTCTAAAGAGTTCACCAGAGTAGACATTTAGTATAGGTATTTTCCTAGTAATCTGCTTTCTCACTTTCCAATTTACATAGAGTGACATAAAAAGTTGGGACTCAGATGTGCTCTCAGCAGTTAAATTTGGACACCAAGGATCAAAGACAAAAATTATGTAATCCACTAGCATTAATTACTCTGGACCTCCTTTATGCAATAGTAGTATCAACAGTTGTTACATCCAGTTTATTCTCATTTCCTATATCTTTTGACCCAGAAACACCACTTCTGGGGCTGTTTCCCAAGATAATTAGAGGGAAAGGGCAAGAATCTGGATGTTAACAAAATATTTAAAATATCTCCCTTTGTGGAGACAAAGAACTAGAAATTGTGGGAATGTTTGTAAATTGGGAAATTGCTGGAGAAGATACAGTTTTGATGAGCTGGATGATCTTAGAAAAACAAATGGATAGACTCATACTAAATAAGGGAAAGGAAAATAAACAGAACCAAGAGAACTTTGAATACAGTAACAACAATATTGTTTTAAGAGCAACCTTAAAATAAATTATTTGATTACTATACATATCCATATTAACTACAAAGGAAATATGATAGAATAGATAAATAAAAATAGCTTTGCATACATACTTATATCCATACATAGATACATATATACACATATACATATGTACACACATATGAATTTGGGTCTAATTGTAGCCATCTATAGGGCAGTGAAGGGGGAAGGAAGAAAAAAAAAATTACATGACAGTTTTATTATATATTTAAAAGGATTAACAAGTTGTACATAATTGATTTGCAAATGACTGTAGTCATATTTTATTCCAGTGTATTATGAAAAACCTTGTTTAATTTCTTGAGTTCAAAATAAAATACATAAAATTTAAAAATAAACAATAAATTACTCCATAACTAATAGTTTTAAAGAGTTTTCTATTCCATTGCCTTTCCTCAGCTACTTATTTCCTATTTATTTTCTAAATAGTTTGTTTTGTATATATTTATTGGTATGTTGTCTCTCCTTATAGACTGTAAGTTCTCTGAAGAAAAGGCTTCTTTTGCCTCTTCTTATAACCCTAGAGCTAGCCTAGTACCTGGCATATAGTAGGCTTTTAATAAATCTTCATTGCTTGTACCATGATTGATTGTCTAAGATAAAGAGGACTTGAGGGATGCCTTATTATGTCTGAAGTTTTACTTGAATTCAGAAATCACTGACTTTGAAGCAGGATCATTATCTGAGATGACAGGTGGATTTCTCAGAGGCCTAGACTAATAACCAATTTGTTTTCCTTCACTAATTTTTTTGCCCAAGTAGATAATATGGAAGGGTTTTCATCCTCGCCTTGCCCATTTAAGACAGTAGAGGATTTCAGTTCTTCTTCATAGTGTCAAAGCCTCCAGCATTTCTATTGGTAAACACCAATTCCTAATTAACCAAGAAAAGCTCTCCTAAATTGCCATCAATTTAATCTTACTGGTTGAAGTAAATTTGGAATTTCTTAAGAGTGTTCACAAGCTTGCCCTCAGTTCATTATAAGCTGCTAACTGAGAAGCAAACCCTTAGACCCAGGAAAAAGTCAGAATAGCACAAATCAGTACAGTTATACTGTCTGCTCCTCTTCCCTGTGATTTAAGATGGATGGATTCTTTAGTCCTGGCCACCAATGAAGGGATATTTCTCCAAAGGAGAAAGACATTCTTACTAAGTTTTAGGAAGTTATGTCCTTTGTTTCAAAAGCTAAGGTTTGCTTTTCTATTTTTATTCCAAGGAAGTCAGGCTGGAAATAGTCCTCTGAATTACTGGAAAATTCATGCTTGTCCCTCTTCCACTTAGAGCTATAAATGACTTTCCTAGCTTTGACATTAGACTCACAGAGGATGGCCATTCTGTAGAAAATACTCCAATCACTCACTTCATGGGAACATCTGTTCTTACTTTGAAAAATGAATGACCCCGGAGTCATTTCTACTTTAATTCAATGCTTTGTTTTCAATTTTGGAGACAGGGTTAAGGAACTTGCCCAGTTAGTAAATTTTTAAGACCAAATTTGAATTCAGATTTTCCCAATTGTAGGGCACTCTGCCACCTAGCTGCTCAATAATTGTTTTGGGGTGGTTTTTTTGTTAATTCAGTTCTTTTGCCTTTGAAATCCTTTCAAATAAATGAGTAAATTTTTTATCAGGAGCCTCTTCTCATCAGACCTATGCTGCTTTTCTCTCATGAAGATCCCCTTTTTGCCTTAACTACCAATAAAATATCTATCTATAAAATGGGATAGCCTGTACAAAAAATAGCAGATGTCATTTTTACTTCTTTGTCCACTTCTGATCTCATTTTATGTTGCTGGATATTGATTCTGCTATTGTTGTTATTATTAGAATCATTGTTTTGATTCTGTTTTCTTTACCTTACTGTCTCTTTATGTCTTCACATATTCAATTTAATTTTTCCCAGTCTGCTTTGCTCTGGAGGAAATTTATAGACCCATTGAGGAAAAGTGTTTCCTCTCATCCCAATAGAGTCTTTTCCCACAGAGGAGAATCCAATATGAGGAATCTCCAGTGAGGTTGGAAAGATGGTTTGATAATTATCTAGAGGTATTGGGAGCCCCTCTCTTTCAGACACTGTCTCAAGACTCTTAGACTTTTTGCAATTTACAATCCAGTTGATGACTTTGCTGTTTTTCATGCATTTCATTTTATCCTTGGATGCCATCCCTTTTCTACTGCTCTTCCACATCTTTAAAATGTTTTCCCTTCTCAACTCTGACTCCAAAATTCCCCTCCAAACAATTTTAAATAACACTTACCTCAAAACAAATCCTGGAGCAGCAGAATCAAAAAGAAAGGGGTAGAGTAAAACAATTTTCCAACCTAAGAAACTTAAGTCGTCAAGAAAGATGTCACACTAGGATGAGAAGAGAAAGCAGTCGAACACTGACTTTACCAGCCTAGGTCACGCCCTAGTAAACAAGCATTAGCTCTTAGGGACAACTGAATTAGCAGTAGCTGAAGTAGCTTCCAGAACTCTCAGCTCACAACCAGTAAGGGGGTTGCACAACTGCTAAGAAGGGACTATAGAAATCCCTTTGCTGGCCCTAGTAGCAAAACTGTAGCATTGCTCATCCTCAGATTCACATCACTGTCCTGGGTCAAAATCCCATGATGAGGAGGAGCTCTAGCACACCAGAGCTTGCAACCACAGGGGACTGGAGACCCTGGTCACAGTTGCAGTGCAGAAAAGAAGGCTCGTATTCACTCACAGATCAGAGCACAGGCCCAAAGAGTAGAAAACACAACTCCTCTTGGATCATATCACTTTGAAAGAACTCAAAACTTACAAATTTAGGAGAAATAATGTACAAATTATTGGATGACCGGAATGTCATTATCAAAACAAGAGCCTAAACATTATATGTTATAAGAGATTCTCAAGTACAGAGGCTAAAATAGAAATGAAAAGAATCTACCAATAATCTCCTGAAAGAGATCCCAATTTAAAATTCCCAGGAATACTATGGCCAAATTTCAGAGCTCCAAGGTTAAAGAGAAAACATTGCAAGCATAGAAAGAAACAATTTAAAAATCATGGAGCCACAGAATCACAAAGGATTTAGCAGATTCTACGTTAAAGAACTGGAGAGTTTGTAATATGATACTCTGGAGGGCAAAGGTGCTAGGGTTACAAGCAAAAATAATCTATCCAGCAAAATCGACTATAATTCAAGTATAATCAGAGCTGAATAAAAAATTTGACTTACACATACAAGAGTCATAAATCTAAAAAAAATACAACGAAGAAATCATAAGGGATTCAATTCCATGAGAAAATGATACTTGTAAATTCTGTAAACTATCTTATCATTAGGGAAATTAGGAGAAATATATACAGACAGAGAAAATGGGTATGGGTTGAATATAATGAGATTATTATATTTAGGAAATTAAACCAAGAGGTGACAAAGAGGAATGTACTAAGAGAAGGAGACGGGAAGAGATAAAATAAGCTAAATCACCTTATATAAAAGATTTTACAATAGAGGGAAATATATAAAATGGAGGGAAAGCAGATGTTTGAACCCTCATCTCATTGGAATTGGCTCCAAAAGTGGGTAAACTTAATTAATACATTTATTGAGTATAGAAATATATCTTAGCATACAGGAAAGCATACAGGAGGAAAAGCAGGGACTGATAAAAGGGAGGGAGGATTGAGGAAGACAGTAGTCAAAAGAAAACAATTTAAATGGAAAAGAGTGAGATAAACAGGGTGAACAATATTATGGAGATAAAATACAGTTAGCAATCATAATTGAAAAAAATCTTGGAGCAACTTTCCTTGATAAAGTCTTCCTTTCACAAATATATAGAGAACAGAATCAAATCTATAAAAACAGAAGTCATTCTCCAATTAAGAAATGACCAAAGAATATGAAAAGGCAGTTCTCAGACAAAATAACCAAAGCTAACTATAGCCATATGGGGAAAAATGCTCTAAAACACTATTGATTAGAAGAAATGAAAATTAAAACAATTCTTAGGTACCTCCATGCACCTATCAAATTGGCTAATATGACAGAAGAAAAAAATAACAAATATTGAGGAGAATATGGGAAAATTGAGACATGAGTTATGAGCTAATTTAGTTATTCTATAAAGTAATCTGAAACTATGATCAAAGGACTATAACACCAAACATACTTATTCCTAACAATACTTTTACTAGTTCTGTATCCCAAAGAGATATAAACAAAAAGGAAAAGAACCTGTATATATAAAAATATTGATAGCAGCTTTTTTGGTGGTAGAAAAGAATAGGAAATTGAGAGGATTAACAATTAAATAGCTGAATAAGTTATGGTATATTATTGTAATTGAATATACTGTGCTATTAGAAATGATGGTCAAGATGCTCTCAGAAAAATCTGGAAAGACTTACATAAACTGAGGCAAAGTGAAATGAGCAGGATAACAATGTACACAGTAAGGGCAATATTGGAAGATGATCAACTGTGAATGACAGTTATTCTCAGTAACACAATTATCCAAGAGTGTTTTGAATGATTTATGATTAAAAAATTATGGATCGCCAGAAAAAGAACTGAAGGATTCTAAATGCAAATTGAAGCATTTTTTTAAACTTTCTTTTTCTTTCTTTCTTTTTTTTTGTTGGTCTGTTTTCTTTCACAGCATGGCTAACATGGAAATGTTTTGCACAACTGCACATATATAACCTATACCAAATTGTTTGTCCTTTCAATGCAGATTCAAGAAAAGGACAAAGAGAAGAAGTTTGAAACTCAAATTTTTTTAAGAAATAATTTTGAAAGATTTTTATATGTAATTGGAAGTTTAAAAAAATATACAGCACCCATTTTTTAAAAACACTAAAAACTAAAACCAAAACAAAACAACAAAAAAAAAAAAACCTTAGCTCAGTTAATGGGTAGGATGGATTTCTGTACAAACACGAAAAAGCATCTGTTTAGTACCACCCTTGGTCTCAGTAAAAAAGGACCTCCACATATTCATGTACTGACTTTGATTGTACTGACAATAAATAGAGTCAAGATAGAACTCCTTTAATGACTTGAAATTTCTTTTAAAAATCATGACTGGACTGCAAAACTATATGTTAGGAATCTCTTTGGGGAATAGTCTATCCCATGCATCACCTGTTTCTTTGAAGTACTCCAATGTCCTGCTGGAATAAAGACCCTTTCCTAATAATCAAACAGTTATAGTAGCATTATACTCTTTCAGTGAAATACAAACTTTAAGCCTGGGTTGAACAACTTTTAAGATTAATTTCTTTAATTAAGCCCATAAAGTATAAAGGTGTTTCAGTGACAAATAGTTGACTTAAGAATTGTAGAGCTCCTCAGTTCTGCTCAATAATAAATATTCACACATCCTTTTTTCATAGGGCATTAATTCCTAGTTAATTTACACTTAGTATCTTTCCACAGCCTTCATATGATGTCTCCATCATCTGCCAAAATTTCTGACCTCTATGATTTTAACACTCCAAACAGGAGAAGTAGCTCCAAACTGGGAAGACAGAAGAAAAATCTCTTGGAAGCATTGAGCTTAGAGGAGATGTGAGTAAAAAGTGGTAGTTATTTTAAAATTTTACATCAGTGACACAATGTATAGTTTTATCCTGATGTAGTGATTGGTTGGCTTGACAAAGTATGTTTTCATATTTTTGTCTGGCTAGTTTTGTCTTCATTTTCCACAATCAATGTAACTTTAAATTTTGACTAATAATTCTAGCATTCATTTCTCTAACCCTCACAAAAATTCTTTGTATCCCTGTACTACCAATCTCTACTCCATTTGCAAGCCCTTGAAAGCAGTAGATAAATTCTTAAATGTTAATTAATTGATTTTGATCTCATCTTTATGATTTCATTTGGGATTTTCTAATTATTACACATAGTAGATTCCATTTTTCCTTATAATAGCTATTTTGTACTCAGTATTTTTTTATATTTGGTAATAGAGAAAACAGTAAAAAACAGCTAGAACTTAAGTTGTCTTTCTCTTCTTTATCTGTATTTCTCTATGATGAACAGAGAGAGATCATTATCAGTCTACCTCAGGCATGACTACTGTGAAGTAGCCTTTGGGCATAATACAGTTCCCCTAATAATCTTGACATGCTTACCAATAGCCCATATCCTCTGCACTCATAACCTTACCATGCTAAAGGTTGAAATCTTTGGATCCAATCTATTACCACAAAGTTGGCTCAAAAATGGAACTTTAATACATACCAGGTAGAATATGTATAAGGTACAATACACACAGATACAATTTCATAAATTTTATAATTGATATTGAAATATTCTATCAGAACATTCTATCAAATATCTAATATTTGATCAGATTAAATTCATTCTTTACTATAAGCAAATGTAACTTTTCCCACTTTGATTAAGAGTGGCTCTAGTTTCTCAAATTTCAATACTTTAGCACTTTACAATATGTCATCAAATTTTATACAATCTTATGACCCTGCTCCAAAAGAAGTCCCAAAATTTTATCCATTTTAAAGAAAAATATATCCAACTAAACACTTAATAATTTTCAAATACTGTTACCAAATTCTTTAATAATGCAGTTCATAATCTAAAAGTATTCAGATACAGTAAGTTCTTTACTTTTCTAATTATACAGTTGCGACACTCTCTGGGTATCATTTTCAAGTTAGCAGGATTTCTTATTCAATTGCTTCCCAAAATTTACAATACAAAAAAAATTAGAAGCCTTATAACAGAATCAATATTGTGGATCTTCAAAACATAATACAAATATTTTATGAGACAAATAATGTCAATTCATCTTAATGTATTTATGAATCATTTTATATAGAAAGTCACCTTCTGCCAATATGGTCTTCTATATCAATCATATTCAAAACCCAACACAGACTACTTACATTTAACCAAAAATTATAACAGCTAATGTTTACATAGTGCTTATAATGTGAGACATTGTGTTAAACACTTTGTAATTATTATCTCATTTAATCATCACAATAACCCTAAAATGTAAGGTGCCATTGTTATCCCATTTTACAGATGAGAAAACTGAGGCAAATAGAGGAGATATATCTTGCCATGTTTATGCAGTGAATAAAGATATGAGAATAAATTTAAATTAGTTTTCCTGATGTATACAGTTTCCAAACATTACTTCTTAATGGCAAATATCAAAAGTATTTTAAATTAAATTCTGATTTACCAAAACTGTTTAGTTTGAGAATAAAATTCAACCAAATAAAATTTGAATTTACAAGCATTAATAGTAGGATTTAAAATCCCAAAATTTCTCAAAGGCTATAAATTGCCAACATCTCATATTTTAGAACCTACTGCTTTCAATTAATTCACTTTTAAAGATTCATAGTAGCTACCTCAAATCTATTCCCTTATTTTGTAATCTTGAAGTCTCTAAAGATTGAGATACATCCTTTAAATGGTCCTTTGAAGACAGAGTGTCATCATGCTATATACAAATCTTAATCTTAGCTACAAACCTCAAAAAAGATATTCTAAAAATTAGAAAAAAATCTGTAAATCATAATTTGGAAATTTATAAACAAGACATTTGAAGAGAGTCCAATTAAAAGGTGTTTCTTTGTTCTCAGGATGTAATAAGAAGTTGCCATGTATCCCTGGGAATGGAGAGATAAATTGCTGACTGTGCAAGGACATTCTCATGAACTGCTCACTTGGTGGTCAGCAGCTGATATACTGGGTAGGCTCTGCTCTGATTGGTATTCTCTCACTGTCCATGAGGTGATCATGAAAGCTCTTTGCACGTGATTAGAGAATGCTCACTAATTATACTTGCTAAACCATATAAAATAGTCTGTGCTACTCAATAAACTGAAGTCTTTTCCTACCATCACTGGCTTCCATCTGATCAACCCATTGCTGAGAAAAGAAGCCTGAGCTGGTTTCATGCTTTCCAACTGAAGCAGCCATGACAGGCATTAAATTTTGGTTACAAGTTTTAGTGTCCAGTAGGTATATAATGCATGAATTTATACAAATCAGGAGGGGGGAAAAGAAAAATAA
The DNA here is from genome assembly GCA_023553655.1 of Myrmecobius fasciatus. NCBI lineage: Eukaryota > Metazoa > Chordata > Mammalia > Dasyuromorphia > Myrmecobiidae > Myrmecobius > Myrmecobius fasciatus. Next base: position 29,845 of record JAJPUD010006198.1, read on the forward strand.
ATTCCTTCCAGTTTGTATTTGTCTTTAGCTTTTCAATCTCCACAAGGTGGCAAGGATAGAGAGGATGTAGAAGTGCTGATCCCAAAAAATATATAGTGAGGTTTCAGGATTCCCCTATATGGTCCAAATCCAATGGAGCAGAGTTTAAAATCCAAAAGTATATTGATGTTACAGGCTAGTGTCTCTAGGTATCTCAAAAGAATTTATAGGCTTAGACCATCTCCAAATCAAGAGTCAAATATCTTATTATTATGCCATTTACTGGCATGCTAGGTTCCAAAAGGGAGTTAGTCATTAACAAGGGGAAAGACATGAGCTAAGTTCCCTAACAGAACTCATTATTAACAAGGGGGAATGCCATTAGGCAGACTAAATCCTAATAAACTTGCTGGCAGGTGGTTCCTAATGAACCCACAAAGAATTGACCAATTACATTAGTGTGGATTAAATCTGAAAGCAGGGGTGGGGGGAATGGATTGAGGCAAAAATAAGTTATAGGGAAAAATAACCTTTGAAGTTGATATAATAACTTGGCCTTCCGATTGGATACTGTAACTGTGGAGTCAATGATTTTGTCAATGCAAGAAATTCCACAAGAAAAAAAGGCTGACAAGAACAAAAGGTCTGGAGTATTCTGGGAAGATGGCAGAGTTGGTCTGAAAATTCCAAGCTCTCCTGATTTCCCCCAAAAACAAAACAACATGTGCCTCAGGGAAGATATAGACTGATGAAAAAAAAAAAAGATAAGACTTGAGGCAGAATAGGGATCCTCCTGGGACAACCGGAGAAGATCCAAAGATAGATGTAGAACCAAAGTTTAACCAATGTAAAGTGTAAACATCTCCAGGTGAGCTCTGCAGAAACAGCAAGCAGGGAGCCCTGAGGCTATCTGGCATCAAAGGTAGACTCAGACACAACCATAGGGACTTTCACTCCAGTCATCCTGGGGAATCACAGGTCTGAATCCAGGAAAACTGAAAGAACTTCTGCTGATAAGGAATGCCAGGCCCAGCTATTCTGATCCTAGGTGAGTAGTAACCAGCACACCCCATGAGGGCAGAAGCACTGAGGTAGGGATGATGTTGGCTGCAGGTACTTGCAAGAGGGTAAAGCTTTTAGTTGGGGGTTCTAGAACAGAGGAGAGAGTTGAAGTGAAGCCAGAGGTACAATCCCTCCCATCCCAGGATTACACTAAAAAGTTTTCATTTTTAAAAAGTCAGGAAGCAAAGGAAAAAGACCCCAACTTAACATGGGAATTGGGAAGATTGGGGTTCAACTTCAGAGGAGAACATTGAAGTTAAAAAAAACTCTCTGACCCAAAAGAGTAATGTTGAATCTTTGCCTGTCCAAAAACAATTTATAGAAGAATTCAAAAAAGACATTAAAAATCAAATGAGAGAGACTGAGGAAAAACAAGAAGAAGAAGAACCACTCAAGAAAAACAAAATCGTGAAAAGAAAGTCCAACTAGAAAGAATGATCCAGAGTCTTAAAGAAGAAATTAATTCTTTGAAAATTAGAATTGGGCAAGGGGAAGTTATTGAAATTATGAGACCAAGAAATACCAAAACAAACTATAAAGAATGAAAAAACAGAAGAGAAAGCGAAATCTCTTGTGAGAAATACAACAGATCTGAAGAACCAATCAAAAAAACATGGCAAACTACCTGAAATCTGTGACCAACAAACAAACCTTCCCAAAATAATACAAAAAATAATTAAAGAAAATTGTTCTGAAGTGATAGAATAATAGGGGAAAGTAGAAATATAAAAAAACAAAAACACCAATCACCACCTCAAAGAGATGCTACAAAGAAAACATAGGGATATTATTGCTAAATTTCAAAATTCCCAGATCAAAGGAAAAAATTTTTAAGAAACAGATAAAAACAATTCACATATGCTGGGATCATAATTAGAATTGGACAGAATTTATCAAAAGCTACAATAAAAGACCACAGGTCCTGGAAGATTATATATCAATAATCAAAATAACTAGACCTAGGGAAAAAAGTATAATATTCAGCAAAACTAAGCATAATATCGAATGAAAAAAATGGCCATTCAATGAACTGACAGATTTTCAAGATTTTGTCTCAACTAAATCAGAAAGTAATAGAATATTTAACATATAAGAGCCTACATGAAAGATTAATTTTGAGAGACTCAGTGAGGACAAACTGTTTATGTTTTATATGTGGCAATGTAAACAACATATCTAAGGTTGACATTAATAATTGGGTAATTCAAAAGAAAGATTGAGGCAGATCTAAGTATGATCTGATTCTAAAAATCAAAATTGTCTAAGAAAAGATAAAAATAGCAATTTTGTTGTATGAATGAGGTTCAAAGGAAGAACCAAAAGGCATTAGATGGAGGAAGAGGGCTGGTAGTTCTGAAAACTTACTCATATTGGGAACAGGTTAAATAGGGAATTCATGAGTAATAGTGAGGCAAGTTAAAGAGTAGAACTACAGCAGAAGAGTTTTTATGGATAATGGTAATCTTTAAAGTGCTCCAAGGTAAACAAGACTTGGCACTCTCTAGAGAATTTTTGAATTAGAAGTCCCCATCAAAGTCCAATGAGCTATATCAATTCTAACCTCCCAAGTTTATATATTGGTTCTTCCTACACAATGAGGTGGGGGAGGCAGGCATTAAAAAATATTCCAGTAGGAGTAGAAGGAATTAAAGTCTATGTCTCAGTTTTTCCCAAGGAGCCTATTATTCGCTGCAGTTTTAACTATGGGAAGCCCTCTTTTATTTTGTTTTATTTTTTGTTTGTTGTTTGTTGGATTATGTTTTTTTTAATCTCCCTGCTCAGCCTTTTGTCTTTTTTATCTTCCTTCTTTTGTTAACTTGACAAGTAATTTTAAAGAGTAATGTCTTTCCTTCTCTTCCTCTTCCTCCTCTTCCTTCTTCTTCTTCTTCTTCTTCTTGTTTCTTTTGTTTCTGCTGCTTCTTCTGTTTCTTCTGCTACTTCTGCTGCTACTGTTTCTTCTCCTTCTGCTTCTGCTTCTTCTCTTTCTCTTTCTTCTGTTTCTTCTCCTTCTTCTGTTTCTTCTCCTTCTTCTGCTTCTGCTTCTTCTCCTCCTTTTGCTTCTGCTTCTTCTCTTTCTCTTTCTTCTGCTTCTTCTTCTGCTTCTTTCTTCTAATCCAGATTTAATAGACGTGGTAATGACAGTTTCCATTTCAAACTTCCATGCAACGACATCACAGAATCATTTCTCTAGGTTCTTGTCTTTCAAATCCAGATTTGTTTTTTTTTTGTTGGTTTGTTTGTTTGTTTTAGCATTCACAGATGAAAATAATCAAAGGATTTGTATTTACCTGGCCAAATTAGCTTCCCACAATTATCGAAGTACTGAGACTAATCTGAACTGAGTTCTATCTACCGTTAGAGATTTGGACCTTTCCTGGTGAATCAGCAATTTTTCTCTATTTCAAGTTTTAGCAGCTAAGAAGAATTTGCCAGGAAATTTGGTTTTTCTTTATCCTTTATGGATACCAATATCCTCTTGCCTTATGGCAACACTTTCATGTCAGGCAAAACCATTATTCCTCCTTACATCTTCTCTATGCCACTTGTTTTCTTCATGCATAAATGAGAAAGAATAAAAATGTTTGTTTAGGCTCTATTTTTCTTTATCCTTCCTGATTTTAATTCTTTGACTACTTCATAGCTGATTAATCACCAGAGAAGTTCACTCTGACCCAGGATCAAACAAAAGTCTGAGTGCCAGTGGGGAAGCAGAATAGTTTCTCTGTGTGTAATGTTACAGTGGTGAATGGCCCTCCTGCCTGCTTCACCAAATTGTAAAAATAAATCTTAATACAGGACTTGCTCTGTTTAAATGAGATAAATTCAAGAAAAAATAGTTTAAAGGATTTTATTTAGCACACCAAGGCAGTTTGCAGTTACAGTGCAGAGACATCATTCAAATATATACACTGCTTTTTTTATAGACAGGAATAAACAAATTCCATATAAAGAGGAAAATATTTTAATTAATACATTATGAGGAGATGGTGTAGGAGCCAAGTCAGTTCCTCCTTTATTATTTTATCACAGGGAGATACTGTTGCAGTTTAGAAGTGCTGAACTCCCCCCAAATTTAATGGGGTTCTGGGACAGTGTTGCAAGGTGTCTCAAAAGAAATTTGTAGGCTTAGGCCATTTCCAAATGAAGAGGCAAAGATTTTATCATTACACCATTGACTGGCATACTAAATACCAAGAAAAGTTAGTAAAGAAGTGAGGAATAAATAGTGCCTTTATGAAGCATTAAATTTAGAGATACAATTGAGATGTTTAGGTTAGGCATTTCACTATTATAAATTTTTGATATGATAATTTTATGGTAGCTTCTGATATGTTAATGGCTCACAGGTCACTTGTAGTTAGGTATTTTTCTTTGAGAGACAGCATCCAGTCATAAATTAAATCATTAGATCCAGTATTCCTTTTTGAAGTCAGTATCCTGGTCTTAAAATTATAACCTAAAATAATCTAAAGGTAAGATGCAGGACTGGTAGTGCATACACTCAACTTAGGTGACCTAATTTGAAGAGACATATTTCATTACATATTTTGAAATGGAGGTTTATTTCATAAATCATAAGATAGTCAGTAAAAAAAAATAAGATAAAATTTTCCTTCAATGTATCTCATGGCTTCCCAAAATTCTTGTAAAGAGGAATCTAAGAACATGAAACTTAAACAGTCACATTATAATTTGATTTAACTAGGATTAGGAAATAAATGTCCTCTTTAATTAAACTAAAAACTTATGTGTTCTTTGGCATGGTCACTTGTTTTAAAACTGGCTCATATCCAAAGACTGTAGCATTTATTGTATAGGATTGAGGTTGAAGGAGAAGAAAATATTCTACAAATCTGTTGGTTCTATATGGGCAGATATGGTTCCTGCCATTAGATTCTACTAATATGTTTGTTGGATTTTTTCACATCTAAAACCTGACCTTTAACATTCAGATGGATCTATTTCATATAGCTGATTGAGTTTCTGTTATTGTTCTAGAGGTCTTGGAGATCTTCTGTTGGTGGATATTAACAGCATGATACTTCCAATGAAATTTCAAAACACTGGCCCCAGATGTAGTTGTAAGCTTGCATCTCACCACTGATTGCGTATCACATATACCCATTTGTGATAGATACCATTACAGATATTCATACTTTACATCATTTTACAATACCCTGAAGAGTAGGGTATATACAAGTTAGTTGAACACATCATTGTCCAGGGTTAAGCTATGGTCCTGTTTTGTCCCAGTCACTGGAACACCATTATTAAATGGGTAATTGGCCATGAAGGCTCCTCTATATAAATTGGTAGAGAGAATAAATGTCTCAGATTTCAACTGGTTCCTTACTACTTGAGTGTCAGGCTCTGTAACCTCAAAATTATTTTCAAAAGCATCAGAGAAATTTCTACTCAGATCACATTTATTTCTATTAAACCTGCCACTTGAGAAATGTCTGGCATTTGAGCTCCATCTGAATTTATAGTAGGCATGATTCATATATAAGTATTATTAATCAGGCAGGAGAGTTCAAAAATTTTTCCCAACATTTTTAATCTAGTGTCTATCAAATTAAGGAGTACTTCCCATCATATAATCTCATCCTCATGAATGTTAGCAATGTACTTAGACTCTGAAATTCTAATTTTGTGGAAACCTTCCTACAACAAAAACTCACAGGTTTCTGTCTAACACTGATTTCCCAATACTATGTAAATGAGTTATAGAATTGTCGCTTTGGGTAATATCCATCAAAAACCTCCTGTCTCTTCCTGATAATTATATTTGAAGTCCAGCTTAATCATCAATGGCACACAGGTACAACAGAAGGTTCATGTTCTAAGATTAAATCACTGTGTTCCATACGAGGGGAGCTATAACTACTCTGGACAAATGCTAAATTTTTTAAAGGTCTTTCTTTGTCTAATGATATAATTCTATGATTTTAGCTGATTTTATGAGTATACAAATATTAAAATAATTAATTTATGCTTATGATTTTTCTAATGTTTAATCATTGCTTGGATGAATTATGACAAAAAAGGAAACAGCTTAAAAATGGAAGCACAAAAGTTGACCAAAGAAAACAACTCCTTAAGAAACAGGTTTGGTGAAATGGAAAAAAAAATCCACTGAATAAAACAACTCTATTAAAAATAGAATTATCTAAAGGGAAAATGAGGTGGAAAAGTTAAGCAAAAAAACTCATTAAAAATCACAATTAAACAAATGAAAGTGAATGACTCAGTGATGCATCAAGAGTCAGTCAAATTGCAAGTCATTGCAAAAAAAATCCATATGAAAGATAGGTTCAAAAGAGATAATCTAAGAATTATCGGACTACTTGAAAGTGATGAACAAAATGAATGCCTAGACAACAACTTTCAAGAAATCTTCAAAGAAAACTTCCCTAATATCCTAAAATCAGAAAGTAAAATATTCATTGAAAAAATCCATAGATCACCTCCTGAAAGAGACCTCAAAATGAAAGCTCTAAGGAATATTGTAGCAAAATCCCAGAATTATCAGATCAAGGAGAAAATACTGCAAGCATTCAGAAAGAAAAAGTTCAGATATTGAGGAGTCAGGTCAGGATTATCCAGAACCTAACAGTTTCCACATTAAAGGACCAGTCAGAGGGCCTGAATTATGATATTCCAAAAGTCAAATGAGCTTGTATTTCAACAAAGAATCAAATACTCAGCATTATCTTTCAGGGCAAAAGTTGGACATTCAATGAAACAGTGGATTTTTCAATAATGGAAAAACCAGAACAAAACAGAAAATTCAAACATCAAATACAAGACTCAAGAGAAGTATAAAATGATAAACAAGAAAGGAAAAAATGCTTCCTCAAGATTAAACTATTTACATCCCTGCATGGGAAGATGATATGTATAAATCTTGAGAACCGTAACTTTGCTAGGGCTGTTGGAAGAAGTATACATAGACAAAGGGTACAGATATAAATTGACTTATGTGATTATATAAAAAAGAAATTAAGGAACAAAAATTGATTATACTGAGAAAAGATGAAAGGGCAAGTAAAATGGGGTAAATTATATCACATGAGTAGGCAAAAAAGACCTATTATAATAGAGGGGAAGAAGGGAAGGGAATGAGCATTGTTTAACCTTAATTTCATAGGATTTGATTCAAAGAGGGAAAATAGCATACATACTTACTTTGTTATAGAAATTTGTCCTACCCCTATATGGAAGTAAGAGGGGAAAAGGGAAAGAAAAGGGAAGAGGGAAGGCTGATAGAAGGAAAGGAATATTGAGGAAGGTAAGGGTCACAAGCAAAATGCTGGTGAGAAGTAAAAGGGTAAAAGGAGAAAGAGAAGTATAAACAGGTTAAAAGTAGGACAGAGGGAAATACAGAGTTAGTCATCATAACTGTAAATGTGAATAGGATGAACTCTCCCATAAAACAGATAACAGAGTGTATTAAAAGCCAGAACTACACAATATGTTGTTTACAAGAAACACATTGAAAATGGAGAGTTACAGAGTAAAGGTAAGAGGGTTGATCAAAATATATTATGTTTCAGCTGAAGTTTAAAAAGAAAATCAGGGGTAGCAATCCTGATCTCTGAAAAAGTAACTACATCTTGCTAAAGGATACTATAGATAGTAAAGTAATATCAATACTAAACATATGCACCAAATGGTATAGCCTCCAAATTCTTACAAAAGTTAATAAGTTAATTCCAGGAAGAAACAGACAGCAAAACTATACTAGTGGTGAATCTCAACGTCCCTCTGTCAGAACTAGATAAATCTAAATACAAAATAAACAAGAAATAAGTTATTAAGATAGAAAGTAAAATTTTAGAAAAGTTAGAAATGATAAAGCTCTGGAGAAAACTGAATGAGAGTAGAAGGAAATATTCTTTTTTTTCCCAGTGGTACATGGCCTCTACACAAAAACTGACCATGTATTATGGTAAAAGAGCCTCATAATACAATGCAGAAAGATATAAATATTAAATGCATCTTCTACAGATGATAATACAAAAAAATAATAAAGGGTCATGAAAAAATAGACCAAAAGTTAATTGGAAACTAAATAATCTAATCCTAAAAAATGGATGTGTCAAACAAAAAGTCATAGGAACAATTGATCCAAGAGAATAATAGTATGGGAAAACATACCAAAACTTATAAGATGCAGTCAAAGCAGTTCTCAAGGAAAATTTTATACGCTCAGGTGCTTAAATGAATAAAATAGAGAAAGAGATCAATGAATTAGGCATGCAAATAAAAAAGTTGGGAAAAGAACAAATTAACCCCTCAATTGCATACCAAATTAGAAATTTTGAAAATCAAAGGAGAAATTGACAAAGTTGAAAATAAGAAAACTATTAAACTAATACATAA